>JALDNG010000004.1:2670000-2897500 GCA_024349245.1 Neodontobutis hainanensis | reverse complement strand
AAACTGGGCTATATTAATTGCCAAATATATAGACCTTTTTTGTCCTTGTATGACCTTTTTACAAAACTTTTTGTTTAATTTTGTTTAAACAATAGTCATGCTCATAAACAGATTTGATCCCTATAGTTGATGTCTTTGTCCTTTTGGAAAAAAGTGAACATGCTGGTTTTAAAGAACTATATTTAGGAACATTTCTGTGTAAAACGCTGAGAAGACAAGACTGTTACCGATAAATCATGAGGCAACCCTTCTCACAGTGTCTGACTCTCCTCTGTGTTTGTACCTGCTCCTACAAAACTAATACTTTACTTTACTTTACTCCCCAAACTTTACTGGCTTCAACAAACAAAAGGACAAACTGATTTATCACCATTTGGCTTAGGGCAGCAACAAAGAGAGGAAATTTAAATAACAATTGTTCTGTTGTTCTTTGTTTTTTTATAAGAAAACTCAATGAGCAAGAAATATACAACCTTTGAGCAGAAAACTAATCTAAATTAGTGTTAATCCAAAGCAAAATTAAAACAAGTCTAGTGTTTTAGACCTGTCTAAAGTCTTTATATAAAAGCAGCTGCTGTTCATTTATCACATGTTAGGAATAATGCACAGGTTTTTTAGGTTTGGGAGCGCAGTGTTTTCATCTCTTTCTGATTTTTTACCTCTTTACTGTCGATTTTCTGATCAGTGGAGGCTGTAGAAAATCTGTATGTCAAAATAGATTAGACATCTGAAACTTTCTTTACAGAGAAACAAAGATAAGGGGCTGTAATTCTGAATCAAGACCTGCCTCTGGGTTAGGCACCAATAAAAAAATGTTTAAATATGTTTACATTGTGGTACAAAACACACTTTATAGTTAATAAGACATAGCTCTGTAAGGCATTTTGGATTTTTTGTTACATTTGTGCTGCATTAAACAGAAGCTGATTTTTGATTTAGATTCTGGATCGGAGCCTGGCCAGCCATACCCATTCACTTGAATCGTCCACTTGTCTAATTCAATTGACACTGTTTACTGTCACTGTTTGAGTTTAAAGATGCACGGCTGGATTTATTGCATTAACCATTATTTGGATTTGAGTTGGAAATCGAGATGACACAGTATCAACAAACACACCTCTCAACACAACAAACAATCAGAGAAAATAAAAGCTTTGCAGGAAGCGTGACCAAATTAAAATAAACAATTATAGGTCTGACAGGATTTCTAACGAGTGAAAATCCTTGTAAAGACAAAGGATTTCAGAGCCATTTTACTTTATTAACAGGTAAACGTTTGATCAGGCCACGACAAATATAACAAGCCCTAGTTGCCTTTTATACACATCTCTGAAATATTTTATTTTCTACTTTGTCTCTACTTTGTGTTCTGTTGAGTCTTGTTGTGTGTGACTAAAAACACTAAAAAGTCAGTTTCCAATAATATCTGGGGACGTGTAAAATGCTAATGTGAAACATTTTAATATTGTTTTTGTTCTACAATGTGACCTTAGACTGACACTGGACTTTCTTTTCCTTCCTTTTTAGTGTTTCCTCTCTTCTTTCATCTAAGGCTGCTTTGTTTTGAAAACTGATAAAACCTGGCAGAACAATAATAAAGAAACTGCTCTGAAATGACATTATGGCTGAATAATATTCTCTATGAATGAAAAGCAGTTACATATACACAAACCTTATTGATGCTTTCTGATAATTTCATGGTAAACTATTATCTATTCATTGACTTTTTTTAGCCGCAGCAGTTGCAGTCCGAGCAGATCAGCATTTTTCTGAATGTGCGTCTGAGCTCAGCACATCGAAAGGCGTAGATGGCCGGGTCGATGAGAGCGTGGCTCATCAGCAGCACCAAGTGAAGCTCAAAAAGCGATCGGTAGCACTCACAGTAAGGGTTCAGGGGGCACACCATAATGATAACCAGATGGAGGAAAAACGGTGCCCAGCAAACCAAAAACGCCCCGAACAGTATAGTAACAGTCAGGGCCCCCCTCATGCTGCTGCCCCACCACCGCTGCCTCCTGCCGGCCCTTCCATTACCGCTCGGGAGGGACGCAATCTTCCGGGCGTGGATCCTCGCCAACAGAAACATGTAGATGTACAGGAAGCCGATAATAACCAACAAGACCACGAAGAAGACCACGAAGCAGGTCATAATGAACTTGAACGAGAAGAACTTCACCATGAGAATCGCCGACACCCCGCACGTCGCCCAGATGACCCCCAAGATGGCCGCCGTGCGCTTCATGGTCATGATGTTGTGGTATCTCAGAGCGTGGAAGATAGTGATGTAGCTGCAAGAAGAAAGGGAAAGTAAAATGTTAACATGTAGAAGTTAAATCCTGGTTTAGTCTGACTTTTTATAAACTTCAGCCTTTTATGTGCATTGTATAAAATGTTGTAGTATAGAGCTAGATAGTGTTTTAATCATTTAAACACATTCAGAGTTTAAATCTATAATATGCAGGATTTTCACAATAGTCCTCACACAATAGAATCCATTTATTCCAAACATATGCCTTTGCTGGAAACTCCTCACTGTCTGTATTTTCCTTGTTTTTTTACATGAAATAAATGATTTTGAGTGTGTAGCTCTCAGCCTACCACAGCTCAAAGAAAAAAAGGAAATATGAATGACAGGAGCTTCCGCAAGAGCAGTGCAAGAGTCGAGATGCCAGAGTCTAAACAGTGTTCAAAAGATTTGATTTTCACTCAGTGCTTTACACTTGAGGCTCGGGGCCAGGTTTGTTTATATATTTGCCTGGGAATGTTGCTTATTTGTAGATTTGAAATTGTAATACTTAATAAATGCAAGTTTATATTTCATGGTATAAGACTTAGCTGTTATAGTCAGGAAATGCTCTAAGCTAATGTTAAAATTGAATTAGAGACGAAACGGTTTCACCTTTAAAACTGAGTCCAGATGCTTTTACTTTAACTTTTTTTTTTTCAAGATGATCTGGATAACTTAGGTCACTGCACCTTTAATCTAAAATTTACAAAGAGACCTACCTCAAATATCAAGCTTGACTGTAACTTCACAGCAAACATGTATCTAAGTTTACTTCCTGGCACTGTATGAAATGGAGCTAAAGAACAAATGTATAGACAATGGTGTCATAGTACATTCATGTCGTGTGAGGCCACCAGTCCTTTTGTTTCCAAGAAACCACCTAAGTTCTCCTTCGTGCATGTAAACACGGACAAGGTGTGAACTCCAGCTGTGACCTTAATCGGAATAATGTCTGCATGTAAACGTCCAAATTATTGTTAATGAGCACTAACCCCTCACTGCCCCTCTGTCCCACCTCTGTCACCGTCATGGCTGTCCTCAGTGGAGCCTTATGTGTTTCTAATTGATTGTTTTTGGGTTTGTGTTGAGGACCTAGCAGGGAAAGGTTTAAGTGCTACTTCAGAATATGTCATTTGAAAACACAGAACAGCCTCACATTTCCCTGTAATTATGGAACACTTAAAGGCAGGTCTAGAGTGGAGTTAGACAAACTAATCAGGTTTGCTGAGCTGTCGGCGACCTGCACGATCGAGTAGTGTGTTCTCGTTTGTCTGTGAGTTTTATGGATGTGTGGTAGTATGTTTCATTAATGGATCAAGCAAATGAATGTGTGTGTGTCTTTATGGAACAGAGACAATAAACAAACACAATCTTATGTAATACCAGGACTGTTCTATCTTTTTTGTCCCATAACTTTCTGGATTAAGGTTCAAGGCAAAATATCTGGAGATCACTAGAAAAGCATGAAAATCTCTGTTTTGTTTCCAACGTCTTATCTTTGTGAAGTGGGGTTTTCTGCCGTGACAGTAGCCAAAATGAGATTACTGAGTCGAGTGGAGATAACAAACACACTTCGAGTGTCACTGTCTCCCACATGGAAGCAAAAATGTTTGATCAGATTTTGAATTATAAATGCATGTGAATTTCTGACACACTTTTCAATTTTTAATGCTGAAATAAAGTGTCTGAATTTTCAGTTTTTTATTTTCTTCTTTTTTTTCAGTGATTAAAATTTCAGAAAACAAAATTCACCTTTTAAAAGTCAATTTAAATATTTTCTAGTAATAAAATCAGATTGAGAGGGATTTCCATTTTGGTGAGATTAACATTTCAATTAAATCATATTATATAATGTATGGTAAACAACAGATACCCAGGACTGCCATGGTGAACTAATTGTAACCATTAAAAAAAGTTAATATTCTCTGAATAACAGATGATCATAACTGAATCCAAATTAATCCAAATTATTTGTAAAATAATATATTGTTGAATTTAATTGACTTGAATGTTAAGTACTGGACTTTTCAGACAACAGTGAACATGGCGGCCTTGAGGGATGAGCTTATGGATCCAGATTCTGGCAGCATTTTGAGAATTACACCTGTGTCTGACTGCATGTCGAAGTGGCCTGGCTCTGATTTGAGAAGATTCCATGCGACTTGTGCTGTAATGGTAGACACTGAAAGCTTGAGTAATTTGTGCAGAAAAAAATGTCCCTTTAACAACACGTCTTTCTGGAAATACCAAGCTACAGTCCTATGATGTGGCTATTAGATCCAATTGAAATCTCTGTAAGAGGTGCATTTTCTTATTAGACATAGCAGACGAGAGCCTTAGAGAGAAATAAGAAATAATGTGGCTTCTTTAGACTGTACTCTGCAGGTAAAAGGCTAAGTTGCACCATCTGTTTGCACACACAAAGTGATTTTAATAGCTAAGTCTAGATACATGTGTTTGCTCCAAGATGGAACAAATACAGCTTTTAAAAATGTTGTTTAATTATGTGGATATTTTGTTCCCATTGTTCAGTGGTCTCCATAAGATTCAGAGCTCTATTTAGGCTTTTTAAATACAGCAGAAGTAGAGCCCCTTCTTTGTCTACATTTCCATTTGTTGATGAAGTAGCTCTGAGAAAATGAAAAAGAAAATAAATATTGAAACATTCCTGGGGTATTTCTGGAAATCTGTGTCTCTGCTCTGTTTTAACTACAGTCGGAAAAAAAACAGACAGAGACTTTCTAGCTACAGCACGGGTAATTGTTAATAATGGGTTATGGTTAAAATAAGCCTGGCATTATGGTTTATGTAACACTGGTGTAAAAAGAGAGTTTTAAAGGCATCATTGACGAGCCCTGTGTGCTTTTATGGGTTATTAATATTGTTTTTTTTAGGTTTCATAATGGATGTTAGGTATTAAAAAAAGCACACACACATTATTTTTGGTATAACATTTTATCCCAGCTTAATAACAGTGTGGTAATGGTGGTGTCTGTTCATTTAGATCCCCATTAGCTACTGAGTATCAATCTGGTGCTATTCTTTATGCAATCTCAAAAAAAATCTCATAATAATACTAGAAGTGGCCAATACTCAAAAATATTGTTCCGATACCGAGGAAATACAGTGCCAGTATTGCTGATACCGATATTGGCACCAATACTTTTTTTGTTTTCTTAGGGTGTGCTGCTTTTAATAGGTTTATGCAAATGAGTTGTATTGCCCCAGTAACATATCGCTTTCCTGCACACATCACAGGCAGTTTCTCTGCCTGTCGCTGTAAAGTAGCTCCAAATGCGGTGCTTCTTTCTCTCTCCGCCATCACGAGGAGGGTAGCTTTGTTGCTCTGTCCGCTCCAGCAGAGCAGTGGAGGGGCAAAGTGAGCCTGAGCAGAGTTGGAGAGGAGCGCTGTTTGCACACAAGGACTGGGAGAGGAAATTTTAGGAATTTGAAGAGAAAAGGCTAGAAAAATATCAATCTCATTACAATTATAACAAGTATCAATCTGATACTGACACTAACTTTGATATATTGTTACTTAGATCAATCTGTCCACCCCAAAATAATACCATCTTAAATTTACAAAGGACCACCCAAGGCGCCAACTAATATGAAACACATCCAGAACCAGTAAAAAAAAAACAGTCCGTGATTAAAGCCAGTTTAAACAGAAAAGTCAGTGATTCGATCTGTCTTTTGAAATGAGCTGTTTGGATGCAAAGTCTCCCACAGTGCGAAACCTGGAACGAGGCACAGAAAGCTGAGTGTTGGCGGAGGAGCAGAGGTCCCAGGAGGCTCTGTAGAGGTAAAGGAGCACTAAGGGATACTGAGGGCCCGGGGCATGAAGGGACTTGTTGGTGTGGAGGAGGATTTGAATATTTCATGCAAATAGATGAGTGTGAGAGAGATGTGTTGCCAGGGCCTGGTGTGTGTGAGAAGCCTGGCAGCGGAGTTTTGAATTTGCTGGAGCATTACCAGGAGTGGAAATCCCAGACAGGACTTCATTACAATAGTCCAGATGGGAGCAGATAAATGCACTCATGACTGTTTCAGCCACAAAGTTACGAGAGTGCAAAGGTGAAAAAGAAAGGCTGATTTGGTCACTGACTGTATTTTCTGTTCAAAGGAAAAGGTGGATTCCTAAGTGACCCTCAGGTTGCAGATTGATGGAGCTGGGCAGATGGTAAGCACCAGGTCTCCAGCTCTGTGGCGCAGTGGTCAGGAGACCGTGAGCTCAGTTCTTTACACTGTTAAATCTGAGGAAGTTGGATGAAACTCAAGTCCAGAGATCACAGAGGCAGGTGGCGATGGATTGATGTGGGAGTTGCGCAGAAGTTCTGGAGAAAATTTGACTATATTTATACAGAAACACAAAAATGACCAGCCTCAATAAAACTCAGGGGGACCGTTCAGTTTGTCCAAGAGTATTGAATGGATATTGTACCAATTTTAAACTCCACCTAATGTCTTTTTGTTACTATTAATAAATTCAGATTCTGGTTTAGACTGACCAGTCCTGCCCATGAGGTAGACTTTATGTAATATGCAGTAAAACTCATACAGCGGCTGATTTTGAATGTGTCTATTTGTTCAATTTATTTTTTTGGGCTGGTTAGGTGTCTCCAATTGTGTCCAGAGTCAATTTATTATGCTTTCATTAGTATTGCTTCTTTGAAAACCAACTCAAAACCCCAAGAGACCAGACTTGAAATTAGAATGGGCTTGTTTTTCATGCACTGTACAGTCCTACATGCTCTTAATGACTGAATCATTAAATGTAATTATTTTATAACATAGTATGCCTAGTGGTGGTCAAACAATAAAAAACAGAAAAGGTCTTTGATAATTGGGTGATTATTCTCCTTAAAGATTTAATGACAATCAATTTCTTTAAATCGATCAAAAATGTTACAGGCGGGTTGCTTTAATGATGCAGTTGTGCAACCTCACCTCTGCAGTGGGCTTTCGTAATTTCAGCGACAAACAGGGCTGTTCCAAACTTTCAGTGGAGAATATGAATGAGACATGGATCTTTTCGACAAAAGAAAATTTTAAATGGACAGCTCAGCAGCAACGGATAAAATAAAGAAAAAACTGATTTTACAGTGGTGCACTTAGTGATTTGGTTTTATAATGTTTTTTTCTTCTTCCTCTGTTGAAAATGGAAACAGAAGATAGAGATTTCTAAGGCGCAGAGAATTCACACCAACATGAAAAATGATAACAGTTTAATAAGGAAGCCGTTTGGTCATGTCTTGAACTGATGGAGACTGGGATCTAAAACAGTGTTATCCAGAATATGTCCTTGGAGGGGCTTAGACTCTAAGACTGGATGGACCAACCCAATGTAGTTCTGGAGCAAAATAAACAGCAGACAAAGCAGGCAAGATCTAATAAAAAACTAATGTATTTTTGTGCTGCAAATGTTGATAATGTGAAATTGGGCAAAAATAATTGCCTCAAAGATTATTCTGGCCATTACCCACTAATTATTACAAGAATTTGTTCAGACAAAGGTTTGGGAAGACAAAAGATAATCCTTTAATTATCATCTAATGAGCTCCAAAAGTGTTGGGCAGTAATACAAAAAAAAAAAAATCCAATATCTAACAAAATATATTTTTATTCTGGGGCGTCAAGTATAAACATCAAGACTTGTTCCAATTATTTCCAGTTCATGCAACAGTCTCTACCTTTTTATAATGAGCTGCCACAGTTTATAAAAAGTTTTCGGAGGTTATTTTGAGTTTACCGCACCAGTACTTGCAAATCATATGCTATTGCTGGACAGATATGTGAACATACTGCGTGCACCAATGAACACAAGAGTCAGGAGAAAGGCCTGATTGTTAAGAAAAAAAAGAAGGGCGGGACATTAAAGTGGCACTGCGTATTTCATTTATTTTTCTATTTGTTCACTATGTATTTATTACTATTGACCAATATTGGTTTAATGTGTCAAGAAGCCTATAACAGGGTGGGAGTGTATGTAGGTTGGGGTTTTATTTGGGGAAAAAAATAATCTTATTATACTGTAATATGTCTTATATGTTTGATTAAGTATTCAATAAAAACACTCTGAACAATAAAAAAGTAGCACTGCGTAACTTATAGCGACTTATAGAGAGGAAATAAACCCTTTTATCTAAACCTTTGTAAAAAAAAAAAAAAAAAACATGTAGGGTAAATTTAGTGCAGTTTTTTACAAATGAAACTCTGCTAGGGTCCAGTGTATCGTCCTGTTTCTGCTCCCTCTGTTTGAGCTGCTGAGGTGTCTCTCAGGAGAGGTCTGCTCATCCGGCGGCACAGAATTATATATCATTTATATCAGAGTTTTCTGTCCAGCTGAGGGAACGGTATCAGTGAAACAGGTTGTTCAAGAACCATTAAATCAACACAAGAATGTCTATTTCTGGACTTTAAAGTTACCTGTTGCTACTAGCTAGAAAGTTACTCCGTGCTGCTTTAATTTATTAACATGTAAAAGTTATAAGAATAATATTTTAACAGAAACACGAAGTATGCTGCTGCTATACTTACCGATCCACAGCAATGGCCAGGAAACTGAAAATGGATCCAACAAAGGACATACACAGAACAGAATCTATCACGTCATCCACCCTGGTCTCGAACGGTCCCGTCTTTTCGAGCTGTCCCTCGTCGGCTAACATGATCATGAGGTTCTCCGGGGTTTTGGTGAGGCTGGCGATGGTGTTGAAGGCGGCCAGGCTGCAGATGAAGCAGTACATGGGCGAGTGGAGGTTCCTGTTTCGAATGACGGCCACCACCACCAGAAGGTTCTCCGCTAAGCTAACAACTCCAAGAGCAAAGAACAGGGGCATGGGGACCCTCACTTCGGGGCAGTCTGACTGGTTCACTGAGGTGACATTCATTGTGAGATGAAAACGTGAAGACTAACACCATTAATACTTCTGAGATGTTCTAGACTATGTCAGGCCAATACAACACAACTCTAATTCAAATATAAAGGTAAAACTGAGACTTGATGCAAACTCATCTTTACTTTTCAAAACATTGAACTGGGTTTACTGCCTGGACAACTTCTCGAACTCATTAAAACAATAAAAAAACAACAAGAATCCTTGACGACCAATTATTTCCAGATCATGCAACAGTCTCTACCTTTTTATAATGAACTGTCAAAGTTTCTAAAGTGTGTGCTAATATTAATTTGTGATTTTTCATGAGAGTATAATAGTAACGCATGAATATGGCCTGATAATGTAGACACCATAATCTGGCTGAAGACTCTTTTCTGATTGGCTGCTTGGAGTGCACAGGTATGTAGTATATATTATTTTATATTACTCAGCATTGGGCAGTGCTTCATCTCTGCACTGTGCACACTTTGTTAATTTACCCTCTCCAAACGGCTTTTAGTGTTCAATCAAGATCCCTCTAACCAAGTATGAGTTATGACTGAGACCAGACTGTATCAAGACCTCTCTGGTTTGAGACAGAGTCAAGACCAAGACCAGTTTATGGTATAGTAGAAGAAATACCAAGGAAAAAATCAGTTCAGTCTCATGAGCCCAAAATCATTGAGGGGGTTGGCGTTTTGGAGAAGTAGGCAGACTTAGACGTATTTTTCTTCATAGTAAAAGATGGACGTTTGCATATCCAGTCTCAAAAATAATTCTGTAAAATCCAAGACTAAGACAAAGTCCAGGACAAAACCAACACATGCAAAAACTAGTCTAATGCTTAATCTTGAGACTTATACTACATTACATTGTTCAAACTCTCCTAAAATCCTAACTAAACTCTACTTTGTCACTAAATCTGCTGTTTTCTGTTTGCAGGTTGAACCATTAAACACTCATCTGCACTTCACTCCAGGGACACGGCTTCGATTTTCTTTGTTGGAGTTCCCATCAGCTGCTGAGTGTTTGTCCACACCTTGCAAGCAGCTGCTCTCACAGGTTTAGATGAGATTTCTGTGTCCTTGTGAATCTTGCCTGTGAAAACACATCAACAAAGCTGTTACTAAAATCCACACAGGCATTCACACCTCATTGTTCAAACATTAACTTTGCGTGTAACTTCACAAACTTTTGTAATACTTCTACATTTCCCAAGTGCCCAACCTTTATCCAAGGTTAGACATCATGGGTTAGACCACGATGACTGTGATTTCTGCCCTTAACTTTTTACATTTTCAAGTGCAACCTTTTGTGGCAACAGCAAATGGGTTTGAAACACTTGTAATTGAAGTGGGCGAAGTTCTCTGAGTCAGGCTGTGACACTGTAATGATTAATATAATTATACCCAGCTCTTATTCAAACCCCATAATCCTGGGGTTTTTCAAAAGCCAAGGGAGCTGAAGTGATATTGAGTTATTAAGTCTTTGAAAGGCTGCTTCTCTGGAGTTTCCCACTCATCACTAATGTTCATGTACTTGTCAAAGTCAGTAAACAGGTTTACTCTAAACCTTGTACAATGATTTGCAAAAACAATCCTATATGAACAATACATAGACATCTATTATTTGTCGAAGAGCTTAAAAAATATTTAAAATTCAACAGAAAAACTGCAGTTTTATACTAACTAAAGCAAACCTCCTCTGTGTGTCACCTTTCTACATTTGGGTCAATGTTTGGATGTCATCAAACCCAAAGCCAGCAAAATCCTGGGAGTAAAGTTTGTTTGGAGTGAGATATTGAAAGGTTTGTTTTGGAAAAAGACTTTTGTGTAAATGATGCTTTTGTGTGTTTCTCTGTTTTCTGTAAGTCTACCTTGTGAGAGCCCTAGGACCCCACTGCTCCTGCCTGTTTTCTTCTTTCTTTACAGGACCACATTTACTCTTTTAGTCAGTAGTAAGTAATGTAATCTACCTGTTTCTTATCTGACTTTTAAAATGTCTGTGAAGGTTCTCAGTCATCCAGGACATCCAGGACATCCAGGACATCCAGGACATCCAGGACATCCAGGACATTGTTGCGAAACGTCTTCACCTTGAAATGCTTTTATTCAAACCTTTTCTTCAAGTTAACGATGCATTTTCTGACTTAATTCAAAATAAGCATGTGGTCCTGCTCCTGGACTTAGTTTATCAGCATTTAACTTTAACCCCTTTTTTCTTTTCAACAAAGACTAAATGCTATTGGACTCAAGACAGAAGACAGAAGTTCAGTTAAACGGCTTAATCAAACTGTGATAGTGCACCTTATATCCAAACCTCTTTATATTTGTGTTCAGCAGCACTGGGCAAATTCTGCTTCTCATTCTCCTTTTAAATAAATGGATAAGTTAAATGGGAAAACGTCAGTAGCTCTCCAAATAAACCTTCATAATATTACTTCTCTAACCCTTTTTTTTTTCATTTTTGAAACTGCCTCTGTGTCAAATAAAGGCACAAAGCCTAAAGCTGGGACATAACAAACTCTAATCAAAGTCCAGATCTCAACCCAATTGTTTTGCTTATGAGAAAAAAAAAAAACGAAAGCAGGTACTGTTATTTTCCCATGACTAACTGGGTCTTTCAAGGTGAATACAGTGCAGGACTTGAGAAATGAGTGTGTGGATGACAACATGGAGGCGACAGCTCTGAGGAGGCATGTAGGATGTAGGCACGAGGATAGCATATGTGTTTTATTGACTGAAATAATTACAAAGCAGAGTTAACGCAGCTGGGGGTGTAGTGCTCTCAGAAAATGAGTGTTCAGTGTGTGTTTGTGATGCACCTGTGAAGGACACGTAATACCAAGGATAAAATGTGACCGAGAGACTTTTTTTAGATTCTCAAGGGAGGATTTCAAAGATTATACGACGTCATTGCGCTCTACTGTCAGACCATCAGTCTTCTCTGTTCCACAACAGACTTCAGTGATGAGCTGAGTTATAGCTTTTTATAAAAGAAAATCCTATCTCTGAACATAGGAATAACTCACAGCTAAATGGGCAAATGATTATATATTTGTTGTAGTGGTGTTTAATGTAAATTATCTGACGCTCAAAATGACTAATACTAATATCTTTTCAATATCGAATAAAAAAAATGGTTTAATTACAATCTGTCATTTATGTGTGCATATATTTTAACGTTTAAGAGAAAAATCATTACACAAAACTCCTTTAAAATTGGTTAAAAATGCTTTAATGCTGCCTAACCCTGCGTTTTAAAAAAAGACAACACAGATTTTTCTTATGCAAGAACAATTAAATGCCAAACATTGCAAAAAAAAAAAAAAACACAGCCTTAGCAATTGGCACAGCTGCAAAATCTAAAACAAACCTCAACTTTAACAATGTTCAAAGTGTTTTTTATCTGCACTCTGCTTATAAATTGTCTTTTATTTCTGTAAAGCACTAATGGATTGTGCTATATAAATAAAATTGCTTTGCCTTTTCTTACATTAACGTAAAACACAGCTATTTACAGAAATACAAATTGAGAATAGTAGCACACGTGTATTGCCTTAGAGCAAAGCAAAAATGTCAAAAGCTTTTATCATTCTTGCTGCATCCTCTTGTAGTAAACAACACTCCGCCTGTAAACTGTATAATCTGGTGAATTTTAACATGCGCACTCACATAAATGAATGAATGAAACTGTTTAATCAAGCATTTGCAGGATCAGTGTCAAATTGTTAGTTGCAGTTGTAGGTTGTTGTGATTTTGCAATGGATTTAAAAGAAGTTCAACAAGGATTTGCTGGAGCAGGGCTAATTAGTAATCCAGCAAATAGTGTATTTGCAACGTGGACTGAAATGTCCTCACCGTTTTTAATCTAACAATACAGGTCTTTTAAAAACATTAAAACTCAGGAGTTAATTTTCAGATGTTTCTATTTTGGGTTCCTGAAACACTGTTAAGCAAAGAAACAACCCAAAAAGCAGAGGTTTTGATTGAGATCCATTCAACTTTAACACAGCTCACAAAAACTGCATAATCCCTACAAGATGTTCTGCCTTTGCACAATCAGCCTTTTCATTTAAAACCATCCAATAATGGAATCATGGAATAATTAAAACTACAACTCACAACTTTGAATTAATGTTCATTTTGTACTCTTAGATGTTTAATTGTGCTCACCTGCCCGGGACTGAAGATGGAAAGTAGCTTGTAGCTTAATCTGGTACAAAAAACTCTTTTCTTGTGAGATGAATGTATTTCTACATGGTCCTTGACAAATAAAGAACAAACAAACAAACAATCTGAGGATGCTAAATTTTAACACAAGGATGTAAGGCCTCCGTTTACAGCCCTGTTGGTCCTTCCCTAAACTCCAGCCTGAAGCCGCCACATGTGAACAAAGAGCATATGATTTTTTTTCTAGGGACAGAAAAGATTAATAAACCACAATTAGGTCTGCTCCAATGTGAGAGAGGGACAAAAAAACACCTCCACAGTGTTAATACCTCTGCATCTATTTCTGCCCTCTGGATATGTTTTTAACTTGATGAGCCTATCCATGGACACATCTTTCAACACCACATACACATTTACATATTCGTTTTTTATGATCCCTGAAGACATTCTGGACATGTTTCTAAACGTTAAAGTGAAGGACTAATGCAAGCCTCGGCTGAAGCCCTCACCAACTCAAGGTTTGTTTTGGGATGTCACTAAAAAGGTCATGTGTTATTGATTAACATTCATCCATCTTACAGCACAAGACCTTTTCTTAATCAAGGACATAAATAATTAAAATTTTAGACAATTTACTCTAGACCCTCTTTTTCTGTAGTCATTATTTGTAGACATTACCAACAATTACTTTCTCCACAATTTTAGTCATTGATGCTAGTCTGTTAAGCCTAACAATGTAATTTTTTTTAATAAGTTCCTCTGTATGTTGGCGTTGCTAGCAGTGATTAATAAAAAATCAAATAATGTCAACACAGCACCATTTCCTAAAGTTTATCCTGAAAATAAGCCACACAAAAGATTAAGAGTAGCAAGTATACAACAAAACCAAATGTTGATAATAAAAGTTATATTTTTTTGTTACTCATATTTGACTGAGCACATGTCTTTTTCCAAAAACATTAAGCCTATATTGGATTTGTAAAGTGTAAAATAGATTGAGCGGAAATAAAATGTAATTTGTCCAAGTGCCTTACAGAGGACACAAACATTTAAACGTTTATCCAAAGCCACTAAGGCTTCAAGCTAAATGTACATTATTGATGAAACATAATGGTTTACAAAATGTACTAATTTCAAAACATTATATTTAATCAAGTCTTAAGTCTTTTCTACTTCTGCAAAGCAATGCTCCAAATTTTCAGCTCATGTTGAAACTCTGAAATAAGGTAAATCATCGAAGTTGTTCCTTCAAACATGCTTTTAAGGTCACTGCGACTGGCATCTCAAGCGTTTTGTGCTTTTCACTGAAATGGACTATTCACCTGAAATGAACCTGTTCTGCTGTTTTTTTGTGTTTGGGAAGTAAAGCTCAAACTAAAGTAAAGGTGGGTCATTGTGAACAAAAAAGATGAAATGTAGTTGTGCAGTTTGCCTTTGATTACCTGCAAAAGGAAAGTTTGGTCAGTATTAAAAGTTTACCAACTCTGTTCGATAATGACCTTGGCTTTGAGCTTAAGACTGCTTCTGAAAAAGAAAGTGTCATTCAAATAACAATTATGATTACTGGCCTCTATAATAGACAAATTCTGCAAATAAAAATAACATTTTAAAGACAAATAGTTTTAATATATTTTTTTCTCTGCAGATAATATTAAAGGCAACAGAGATTGCTTTCTGCTGTTTACGTTTTCAGAGAAAGGACGGGCACAAACAGGTAAGAACAAGTTCAGTTTCCATCAAAACCTGGTAACTAGTCACACCACAAGTCTCCAAGATGGTAAATTCAGAAAAGTCAGTAAAAAGCATTGCTGTCATTTTCACATACAGTTTTATATTTTTGTTTGATCACTTTTCACAAAGACACAGTTGTAGAAAATAAGTAATAAGTGTCTAAATCAGCAGCCAAAGTAAATTCAAATGCACATAAATAATCAAAAGGTTCACCATTGTCTACTGTATACCATAAAAATGTCCATTGTCTTGTCTTTATTGATCACTAAAGTTGTGGTCACCATTTACGACACTTTATCTTTAAATTTGACAGACGTGGAATAGAGAGCATGACACTAAGAAAATCAATAAACAGTGCACAGATAATCAATACAACAACAATACCAAGTGCTCTCTATTCACTTCTCTCAGCGTATAATGGAACAAACTGAACTTTGCTTGTGATTTTACAAAAACACAAGTACCTGCATTGGAAGTAAAAGTAATTGCAGTGTTTCAGTTTTCACAGCCTTCACGCTGCTCAATGCGAGATATAGCTGTGGGTTTATGCTCTCTGTGAGTTAGAGACAGCACAAGGGCACTATCCTTGTTGAATACTTCCCCCTGAGACTGGACATGGACACAACTGTATATAAGCGAGCCTGTCTATAGGACCCGAGAAGCACATGCAATCAAATGAAAGAGGCTTTTATCACCGAAGCTAACATCTGCCAGAGGCCGCTGGCAGACTAAAAGCTGTGTCATCAGCTCTACATTTCTGCGCTCGTCTCCTCTCTGCATCTTTTTAATGTCAGCCTGATCAAAGAGCTGCTCCTACGCTCGATGACACGCTGTCGTATTGAATATCTGCCACGTCCCTTTTAGCGCTGTTTCTCCTGTCGCAGGCGGATATCATACGGTCACTTCTGCCTCGTTTATCACCATCAGCTGTGAAAATGGGAATTTGAACACACAATTTGAATTTTAGTATCGTTGTAGCAGATTACGTAAGAATAAGGACAGGACATTTTTGTTCCGCTTGTGGTGCATTTTGGAGCCGAAGAAAGAAAGCTGTATCTCTGTTTGACATTTTAAATAAAATAATAAATAGTACCAATACAAAAGTCATTCTGAAGGAATATCTCAAAGTTCTCAGGCTGCTCAAGCTTTTCCAAAAAAAGACAGAGTTAGATCTTGTGATACGTTTGTAATAAGTGTGAAGTCACCCTGCATCAACCAATATTTTATCTACAAAGTGTCACAGTGTCTTTTCCCTGACTTTTCGTTGTTACTGTTACTGTTTATTATTCAACAAAACGTCCCGTTGAGCTTGTTTCTTTAGGGTTAGGGTTAGGGTTAGGGTTACACATCGTAGTTGGATTGTCAAAACACTGTTATTTCTAGTCACGTTTTTCCTATATTTGTTTTATTATAGAGCTCATGGAGATGATGTCAAATAACTCAAATTTACGCCACATCTGTGCATTCAACTACAGTAGAAAAAACTAAACCCATGTCTAAGACAGTTTTAAGAACATTTGTGCAACTGTGAAAAATTTAAACAGAAGACTGTTTAAGAAGACAGAACTGGAAAAATTCTAATTAGTTAGCTTTTATTTAGCATCAAGAGCATAATGCCAACTAGTGAGCTATAAATCAGACAAACTAACAGAACATACTTTTCACAGTCTTTAAAGAACATACAAAGAAAACCATACACCAAATGAAATAGCAAAGAAAAACTAATAAAAAAACAGGGCTCAGTAAAATCAAAACCTAAGGAGGCAAAAGGCTAATAAGTATAAATCAAAATAGAAGACAGTGTTACACTATGAGGCTAAACATGAAGCTAATGAGGCTAATGCCTTTGTCTAACGTCTTTTAGTGAAAGAGTAGATTGTTGTTGTGCAGCCAACTCCTGAATTAGCTCCAGACAAGTGAAAAGAAGACTATTTTGATCAAGTTGCTGAAGAGGATATCTAGACAAACCAAGGAAGAGTGCTTGGATCTGAATCCAACTCTGTACAACCGCTTCAGACTTAAGTAACAGCAAATAAAAACAACTCCTTTTGTTCTCGTATCTCTTTACTTTACATTCATTGACCTACACACCTCATAAACTTTAACATATCTTGCTGTTTTATTGACTTTGAGGTTTCACAAGCCACAAGCAGCTAGGCTACAGCTAATAAAGCCTGTGTGTTGTAGGTTTATGGGATCGGTCTAGACTTTTTAAATAAATGCACGCCTGCTGCATGATAAAAGGTCAGGGTTGATTTAATAAAGTTTAACTTGATAACTGTGGTATTAATGTGTCTGTCCGTTTAAGAACTCCACTCTATTGGATCCATGTGGCTTTTATTTCTCATTTAATCCACACCACAGTTCATTTGGAAGTGGACACATGAACACAATCTTTCAATGGGTCTCAACGCACATTCAGTTCTTTATAGTCTATATAAGTCTCTATAAGTCTATAGAGCTGCATTCACTCTTATTCAACTGCAGAGCACTAACAGAGCAAGTACACCAGAGTTTACAAGTGTGGTCACACTTCTACTCTACTTTCTCTTACTTACCAAAGTCTGCAGGCGGTACAGAAAACAATGAAGAGTGACAGTCCAAATATTGGATTCCCAAGGCAAACCTGATTTGTGTCCAAGAGTGACAAAAGTGACAGCTGCTCTATAACGCGTTCTGTGAAATAGTTCTGACCATTGAGAATCAGAAAATTAAAACTAATGTAAAGCCAAGTCCCTATACTGCCTGAAAATGCAAATAAAGTTAATTGTATCTGGGTTTAAATAGATCTAATTAAAGCCTCTAGTTTTGTAAAGTGTTTTAGAATAAGTGAGCCTCTTCAAACAGTGAGGCTTGTGTCTAATGCATCCTCGAAAGGAAACAACATGAGGGTTAATGTGTGGTTTTGTTGTTATAAAGTGAATTTTAATACAAGGTTGTAACAGTAGATATGTGTAGATAATGTATTACCCTTTAAGCTTAGACACACAAACACAATTCCCACATGACAACAACAAATCCCAGATTACACAGTTTTGTTTGTGTAAACTGATTCTTTCCAGTCCTGACTCTGTGAAGGGAAATCTCTCGATATCTCTTGGCACTGAACGTGACTTGTGAGTAAACAAACCCGGCAGACTACAGGATCCTAATATCTGTGCTGTTTTTTTTGTTTTTTACTTTAAAATGATTCTTGTTTTATTAATAAATAAAAATAACATTGCTGGAGGACGTCTGTGGAGACTCTGGATTGTGCCAATACTGCAAATGTTTTCAGGGTATGTCCACACTTGGCCATGTTTGGTGTGGTTTACAAGAAACTCTTTGTTGCTGTTGTTCACTTGGATAAGAGTGAAGTGTGCACCAAACTCAAACCCCTCGAAAAGGTGGGGTCCAACAAAACTCTAATAAACCAAACAAGAATTCAATACAATCTCATTCCATTCATAACAAATATGTACATTATATACAGGGCTAAATGTAAGTGGCTAATAGAGTAAAAAAATACGAGCTAAAATGGTTCCTTTGAAGCTCCACTACCGGAAATTCAGTCCCTGTTTCAGATTACACTCACACCCAAAAAGCAGTTGTTAATGAACTTTAGGGTTTTATGTTGGAGCAGGCCTCACCTTCTGCGTTAGTGGACTGGACTGGTCAGGACACGCACCACGGAATAATCTAACGAGTTTAGGGCAAATATGGAGACAGTGGCTATCAGAGCTGTGAAGGATCAGTCCCGAGGAAAGAGCGGACTGAAATTGTAAAGAGTGACATGCTTTAGTAGACTGTGAATGAAAATGAGTGGTTGTCCATGTTCCTCAACCCGAAGTGATGAATGTATACTTGCAGTAAAATGTTTTTTTTTTTTACCTTAAATGATCTAGCCATCTCTTTAAACTCAGAGCGCAACTCCCATGAACAAAAACACAAACACAAAAAGATAACATTTTCTCACAAAACGCTGCATTTGGGACATTATGTTTAATTTCCATCACCAGCATCTGTTTCTTATAATCACTGGTGAAAGCCTTCTTTACTTCAGCGTGTCCTAATGTAGCCTTGAGTGGCTTGTTTTGTTCTCAAGCATTTTTCGACCCTCTGAAAACTAGGTTATTGAGTCTGTATTTGTACCAGACCGAAGCTATTGTACACATCTGTAAAATTATGGACATTAACCCAAAAAAGCTAAAATTGAATGAAAAAAGGCCTTACTTGTTTTTCAGCACATTGCCGTCTTCTTCTTTGGAGGCTTAGTCATTTCTATTTATCATTTCTGAATAGGTTCTCAACAAAAGGCTGTCATGTAAAAGTAAAACCATGTTGGAGTGGGTTTATGCGTTAAGGTTTCGAATTATATGAGAGACTTGCTGTTGTTGTAACCGTAACCTTGTCACACTGCAGCTGGGAGTTTGAAGGCTTTGTTTTTCTTGTCCATTTCTAATCAGAGAACAAGGACGGCTCATGCACAACTCACTGGAGGGAGAGCTATGTTGTTGTGTGAAGATAGATAACTTTAATGGTGTTGATGAATTACAGTTATGGTCCCATCATGTTATAAAATCCATAATCCTTGTAGAAGAAAAGATCCTGCACTTCTTTTGGCTGCTAAGGTTTTAAGACTGAACAGACAGGTGACTCCATCCAAGTCCAAATATTGCACTCTCTAAGCCCAGTTCATTATTACACATGAAGATACACAAGGGCAAATGACAAAGAAACCATTTACCTTCAAACTTTGGAGCACCTGAGCTACGTTTTCTGTCCTTTTAATACTGAAATTTACAGATAAAACCAGAACATAGCGCCTCTCTCTGGCTGGAGGAAACACTACAATATCCCATACCTACAGTTCTTTAAGTCCAATTTGATTAAGATTCATGGAAAACTGTTGCTTATTTACTTGAAACAAAAGGGTGACCACCTTTTCTTAATTGTCCCAAAACATCGTCACAAGTTTTACAGTTTTAGGCTATTTATGACTTTAAAAAGTAAACTACACTCATAACAAAAGCGCACGTAAAAGGCATTAGGATAAAAGTGGTCCACGAAATGTAGCTTTTGGCTTAAAGAAGTGTATCTCAGTCTGTAGGCTACTGCCGTAACTGAGGTTTTTTGGGTGAACAAACACGTGACTCATGCAATTGCAATGCTCAGTTTCTTTATTGGAACATTACTAGCCAGTTCAATATTCCACATGAAGATACACAACATAAATGACAAAGACACCATTAACCTCCAACTTTTGCTACACCTGAGCTACTTTTTTATGGAGATCATTTACTTAAAACACGTGGTCACCACATTGTCTAAATATTGTCATAAAAAAAAGTTAAAGGCATCAGGATAAAACTGGTGCACAAAATGTAACTCTTGGTTCATGGAGGTATCTCAGTGTCCAAACAAACAGTAAACAAAACATCATTAACCAGAACATTTCTAGAGACGTTGTAGAAAATCGTTATTGTCGGGTTAATTAAACTAGCTTAGTAATAGCCTCTCGCTAAATAAATAAACCAGTCAGAGTTCAATTAAAGGTGAGGCTTGTTTTTCCGTTGGTTAAAACTGGCATCACCATGGTAACTGTTTCCAGACACCATCAAACAATTGGACTGCAAGGACAGGGCCCTGCTTTGGTTATTAGGAATGTAAGAAAAGCAAGGGTTTCTGCCCGTTCCTGTTGAGAACAGTCTTGGTTAAAATGAGATAGTCCTGCTGACATTGGTATGATTAGTTACCATAGACTAAAATAAAACAAAATATCAAGATCTATTAACAATCCATGTGGTTACTGTGGAAAATAAATCAGCTAATTTGTTGTTTTGGAAACGCCTGGAACAGCTGCATTGTGAACACATACAAAAAGGATGCTATTGTCTTATCTCCAGTCAGAGCTGAGACCAGTCAGAGCTGTCAGTGGTGTGAGTTTTTTGTGCCTAAGAGCTACAGTAGATGAGATAATGAAGGAAACCCATGGGCCCCTGTTAAGAACAATGAATATAAAGTAGGTAATTACAATACAAAGACCTCGTTAGATAAGAAACATATTCATCTACAGAGATTTAACTTGTCTGTTAGTATTGTAATTACTTATTAAAGTAAGTAATTACAGTTAGTTGGCGTTTTAATTAAAACCCATTTTATACAGAAAGTTAAATTGATAAAAGACTTTAAAGAAATAAATTTAGACTATACAAAGTTTCATCCCTAGCAAGTTAAATTTAAAATATAGTTTAAAAAGAATTGTAACACAACACTTCCTGGGTCCAGAGAGACGCAAGTGAAAAATGTGGTGATAAAATAAATGTTCAAATTAGCAGCAGCTGGCTATTCAATAAAGAAATTAAAGTTTGTCTTGTTTCTTAAAAGCTGTGTGCATTTACATGCACTTGTGTATCCTGGATAAGTTCAGGTTTTTTAAGTATCTTGTTTTTGTCTTTGTGCACGTTAACACCATATCCTGATTTCAGAATTGGTTTTGACAAATCTGAATACTTGGCCTGGAGAACTCCAAAAGAAAACAGGATACTGTGGCATGTTTACGCAGTATCCTGGTTCATGGCAACTGTTGATAAACTGAGCATGTGCAAACTGAGTCCAGGGACGCACAGAAAAACACAGAGCGAGCAGTTACTTTCATACAGCAACAAAATGATACCGGTGCTTTCAAAACTTCAGACTATTATTAAAACTACTGAATAATTAATACTACCTAACCCTAACCCAACACTAGGACACTTTCATGTTTAATGCTGCTGGATGTAGAGTTCTCACTGCTCTCACATACGTTTAACTATTGTCACAGCCACTGGGGACGCATTTTTTTTTAACAAAGTTGAGAAATACCGAGGCGTTCCCAGGCCAGCCAAGAGACAAAGTCCCTCCTAGGTCTTCCCCGGGGTCTCCTCCCGGTGGGACATGCCCAGAACATCTCCTTAAGGAGGCGTCCAGGATCCGTCTGTCAATCTCACGCTCCCTCCTGCCCTCACTCGAGAACAAGACGTTGAGATACTTGAACTCCTCCACTTGAGGCAGGAGCTCTCCACTATATTAATAACCACAGAGAAACCAAATTAACCAGGTCTCTCTGTATACTGGGACACTCAAGTGCATGTAAATTCACCCAGTGTGATTTTGACCAAACCACAGCTGATAGTTTTAAGGGGGGTTTGATATTATGGGTTTGACAATGAATTGACAGTTATTCTGTGTCGCTCTGGTTGAATAAAATGAGCTGGTGATAGGAGGCCACTTGCAGGTGGTTCATCCAATTGCCTTTAGGTTTTTTTCATCTAGAACTTCTCAGATGAGCTTCAACAGACTTTGATGCAATGGATGATGCTTTGTGAATGTTCTAAATTTGAGATTTTTCCAGGGATCCAGTTGTGTAAATATCATCGTAACCAGAGCTAACTACAAATAGCAGTCCTGAGAGGACGTCCCGTTGCACTTTGAGGATGCAAAATAAAGGCTTTGAGATGTACCCCATCAGGACAGTAGGCTCAGTTCTAGTAACACGAGTCTCAGACTCTCAGCTCTGCAAACAAGAAATCAAGTCAAGTTAACATTATACTGTAAAGAATCCTGTAATTATACTGAATATTTTGCCCTGAAAAATAACGTGTTAATAAAAATTGAATGAGTATACTGAGGATACATGTGTCCTGATTACGTCTTACAGCAGAGAACATGCACAAACTGAGCTGGGCTTTCAAATGTGTTTACATGAAAGTGGCAGATAGAGTTGCTAAAAGTCTTCACCTCAGCAGGAGTCTGTAATGGGGAGCTTATCTGTGACCTTCAACACCCTTGTGAGCAGAAAACCAAAATGCACAGCTATAGCAACATTTTCAGAGAGAGCTTTTAACGTGTGGACAGAGCATCAGCGTCTCGAACACACTGTCAGGTTCTGGAGGTAATGGTTAACTTGAATGAGTCACATCTAAAAACCTTTTTGACAACATAAACACTTATACTGTGGATTTGTTCATGGTTCTGGAGAAACAGGAGCCTATAGCAGCTGCTTTACACAAACACACTGGACATATACTGACAGACAACCGCTCCCTCTCACATTCATTTAATTAGGGCTGTTTAGAGTCACCAGTCACTTTCACATCTTTGGTCTTTGGGTGGAAGCTGGAGACAAAGGCAGCACAGCGAGGATATGCGGATTATAAAAGGGCACAGCTGGCCGACCTGTAGAGCAAACCCATGACGTTCTTGCTGTGAAGGTGGGGTGCTAGTTGAATTTATCGATCTCATAATTGGCTCTGAAGCTACAAGACAGTGTGAAAGTGGAGTCTGTTGAAAGATCCTCATACTGTGCACCAATGAGTTCATCACCTCCAGAGACTTCATGCTTCTGATGAATTTTGGGTTTGATCTTTGTGTGAGTCTGTTTCCAGCTGTGGAACCTCCCGACCAAGACCCAAACATCTTTCGTAACTTTCTTTTAATGTTTGGGATCTGTGCACAGCAAAACAAACTGTTCCCTTCAGCAAACGCTGATGTATTCTGTTTAATTTAGTTTAAAGTGTTGCATGTTCAAAAAATATTCCCAAACTTATGCCCAAATAATTTCCAGTGTGGTGGTTGTATTATGGGATGTGTTTGGATGACATTGAGGGCATAGGATCTTCAAAGTTTGACTACTTCAGGCTAAATTTTTAATAAACTTTAATATGGTAAATACATGTGCGTTAAGACTTGTGTAAGACTAATTGTATTCATTGCCCCTGGGTGATATGCATAAAAAAGTAGGTAGATTAAAATAGAATACAGTTTCAATGCAAAGACATATTAACAGATTTACAGATTTTTCTAATTTCCATTGACATAAGGGCTGCATAAAGTCACAAATATAAGAGTACCATAACTGCTCAGGCGTGGCTGCAGTGTGGTACTGCTGAAAAACAGTGTAGCTTTAATTGGGTGACAAGATTGCAAAAATAAAAATCAAAGAAAAAAATTTTAGTTAGAATTTGTGTCTTACAACTTTTGCTTTGGGAACAAAAAACATTACATGTGCTGCCTACATTTGTTACAACATGACATGAGTGGCACTGTTTAAGGGAACAAAGCTCTTCAGGGGTTGTTAATAATCTCACTTTTGTTTCAGAAAAAATTCTCAGAAAGAAGTAATTCCTTTAGTCTCAGTTTTTTTAGACTTATGCATTAAGCTTATCTCATCAAAGTCACTTGATGCTTCTGTAATAGCAGAAAATTAAGTTGTCAAAAGTGACACGAAGAAGACAAAGGCTTGATGAGAATTGTCTTTTAAAGTACATCCTTATTTACATAATTATCTTTATTCTGTATTTGCCAGATTCAGATGAAATGTAAATGCATTAACCTCAAGTAAACAAAATGCCTTAGAGAAAATCTGCAGAATAAGCAGGTGTTAAAAACACCATGAAAACATAAAAACACAGCAGCTAATTGATAGTTAAAATATAGTTGAAGATGAAGACAATAAAACAAAGATGGACAAAGACACAGTGGTCTATAGTGTCCATAAAGAAAATGATTCAGGACATTTTTTCAAGTTGTTTAATAAACATAGGTCTGCGGACATTTTAACAAACTCTGATTGGACCAGGCTGTTCTAGTCTCACAGTCATTAGCCATGAAAGGGCAGTGTGACTCCAGATGTGAGAGTCATCAAGGCTCAGGAGAGTCGTTAGTGACACTGTTCCATTCAAGTGTTGTTCATCTAGAGTAAAACCGTTTTGAAGTGAAGAGTGTTGTGACCCTTAACGACTATGAGACCAGAGAAGCCTGGTCCAATCAGAGTTAGTTTCAGGTCCAGCCCCTCCCTCTTGAGATAAAGCAGAACTGAAGACTTAGACAGAATTAGAGAAAAAACATTTTATACAAAAAGTATAAGACTCAAAAGTAAATAGTTTGACCCTTGCAAGTCTCAAACCACAGTCTCCCGTGTCCATCGCTCCACCTTGTGAGTTGACCAGACACAATGAAAAACACGTATTTCACACAAACACTTAACAAAACCTACACTCTGAAAAGATCATATTATTTTTCATTTGTCTTTCAGGGTCAATAATGACAAGGAAAAAATTATAACAAAAATAGACAGTGATAGTTTTTTTACCTGTTGTTCAAGGTAACATGAGAAAAAATATTTTTACACTAATGAAATGGAGCGCAAATGATGTGCTGAAATGTTTTTTTTTCTCTTGTCGATCAGAGCTTCCGTACTTAGTCGGACCATCTGTGCAAACCATAAATGCATGTCCAATTAACACATACTTTCATTTCAGGGCAACTTTTCTACAGGCTGTAGACTCTGCTCCTCTGTGCCTCTAGCAGTGGGTCATTTGTAAAAGAAGGAAGCTGAAAGCAAAGAACTGACAAGATTTAATACACTGCACTAAATGCATACTACATAAGAGCTGACGTAAATAGTGTTTCTTAAAAAGAGGTTACTACTCCTGCCTCAAAGCAAAGTCTTTGTCAGGTCCGTCAGAGTCTGCATGTTGTTCCTGAAATACTCTCTCTTTATCCCATTGTCTGAAAACATACATTGGCAATGATGAATGACTGAGCGTGTGAAAAATCCTTTAGTGTAAGTCTCTGTTTGTGTGTAAGTGTTAGCCTCACATTAACTGGATAAACAATAGAAACAATAACAGTAAATAAAAAAAATCTGAATATTACATAAAGTGTGTTTTTACTGTTGGCGAGCACTAAAAAGAGAATAGGAAATTGCACAAGGTGTGTTTTTATGCATTAACCTTCAAATTAAATCATACAGTAACACAGCAAACACTGGACATACAATGTGTGATATTTTTTTCTTCCACAAGTGTATGATGCCTTTTCTTGAGGCTGCTTAAAAAAATTTCAATAAATGCCATTTGTCTGATCACAACCAGACAAATGGTTCAAATATATCATTTCCACAAAGGACTAAACAGATACCTGTGCTTAGAAAGATAAATTCCTCTTCTACGCCGCTGCCACTCATCTCTGAAGAACTGAGTCACTTGCTGTTTTCAAGTTGACCTTATGCAGCCAATTTGCACAAAGAAAAGCCACACTGACAACAACCATGGACAGATTCAAATTCGAAACGGGCAATGAATGCATTAATAATATTTATAGAAGGTGCGAGGGATGATGGGAGAAGGGACACTGATGATGGTGGTGGAGGTTTGTGGCATGAACAGCTGGGTGACAGAGCAGAAAGGGCACTTTTAAATATAGACGGCTTTACAATAATTGTCTGAGTCAGGCAGGTGAGTAAGCAGGCGGGAGACAAAGAGGACGGGTCTTCAGGGCTGAATTACACTTCAGCTTCATTTTAAAAAAAGCAACTATGACAAATGAACGAATACACACCAATTAGTTACAGAGTTTTCTTTTTGTTTTGTTCATAGAGTGTGACAAATGTCTGACAGTTTCAATAAAGGCTGAAGACTAAATCATTCCAAACAAACGTTACAAGCTCTCTTTTCATTTTGAATCTGTGAATAGTCACATCCAAATGAGACTCTTTGTGGGAAAAATAGTCTTCTAAAGCTCAATACAAACACAGTGTTCTTACGACTTCACTGACATCGGGCAAACTGAGCACTGCTGGAGGAGAAGCACATCCATGTTTGTATTTAATCATACATTACATATAGGTAAGTTCAGGGAATTTATTGTCCTTGTTTTGCAAAATCCCCATCAAACATATTTTTGTTGGGTTATTCATAAACAAACATATGAGGCATTAGATATTGCCAGAATCAGTACATGCTGTATCACTAATGTTAAATGCTGAAACCTTAATTTGAAGACAGTATAAGGCTTTATAGAACTAAGCATAATATCAAACACTGTGTAATTATAAATACATTACGAGTCTCTTTCACTTGTGAAGCTCTCTCTTGGTTTGAAGGTCACTATTTCAAAGCAAATGTAGCCTCACTCATATCATTATACAGCTTGAGCATCTGTTTTAATGATAGATAAAAAGGAGTGCATGGCTGAAAGAGCAGTTCGACAAACATTGGCTCCAGAAGCATGTTGTTTTTTTCTGTCCAGATCATTTTGCATCAGTGAACAAGCGCCATCTTTTTTGTCCTCTGAGACTTTGTTTTATATTTTCAATTAAAACACTTTGTGACCTTTGTCTGAATAGTCCCTCTGGGCTGATGGAAACGTGCCGCAGTGATTGCATTGTGAGCGAGAAACATGAAGAAATAAACTCAATGGTCACTTCGATCAGAGAGAAGAGAGATGGGTCGAGACGGAGGCCACGGGAAAGCAGACACATAGAGGCAGAGATGGCAATCATTATAAAGAGTGAGGAGACTCTTTCAGAAAAATGAGTCACTGGACTGGAATCGTCACAAATCCTCCACTCTGCAGATCCCAGTCATGCTTGCTTTGTTCTCAGTGAGCTTCTGCAGATACATGTTGTAGCACAGGTAAATGCAAAAAGTCATACGCTTCAGTGTTTTTGTAAGACAAGTCGCACGGCTCAACAGGAGCTGAGCCACTGTCAGGGAGAAAAGGTCCAAATGTCACAGTATGTGCACTTTGTGATAGCGAGGCTCAGGCAGATGTGTGTGGGTGTCTTCAGTCAGAGATTACATTTTGGCAGCGGCATTTTAAAAAATGTCTTTAGCTTTTCCTTTGGGCTGTCATTTAGAAGTAAATATGATTACAGGAATCATCGTCGGTGTGTGTCGGAGGAGTTTAGAGTATACAACATTAAATAGACAAAACACATTAGACATTTTTAACATAACATTTGTCATGTTTCATATATTTACTACTAGTTTAATACTTGACAAAAATCAAGGGGGTGAAATTAACAGTTTACACAGTGGGGCTTAAACCTAACTCTGAGATGTCTCACAGTCATTAAACTAATGTCAGTCTCTGTGTAAATGACAGAAATATGATCTGACACTTGATGATAACAGTTTTTGAACACATTTTAAGTTATACCCTGGACAAGAGCTAATCACCAAAACATTAATATTTGGACTCTATCGACAAAAAAAACAGCCTGAAGTCCCGCTGAGAGCAACACGGGACAGCTGCAATAACATGGCCATTTGCCGTTTGAAGGCAAAGCAAAGTAAACACCATTAGTCGATTCTTTTTTAGAAAGCCTAGAGCATTATTGAAAAGCATTAGAAACAGTGAACGTTATTTAGATTGTCATTCATGTCCCGAAGTGAAGTGGGTCTGGTGTGTATTTCCTTTACGTCGTTTCTGCAGTGTTTAGACATGCTTCATGCAAGGCTTTGTTTCTCTGATTGGTTGTTTGTCCGGCCAATTGTGTCCAATAGTGCTGCCTCATGAAAATTCAATGAGATTACACTCATTCTTTGACCTGAATAGAAAAATGATTGGCTCAAATACATAATTGTTAAAAAAGTGTGACGCTGTGTGTAGTGAGAAAAAAAAAAAAAGCAGTGTTAGGGTATTGTTTTTTATTATTAACCTTTATTTACTGACCATGTTTTTAAGTTTAAGGCCATCCACATCTTTTCAGAGCTCCATTATGAGGTTGCTTGGCAGATTGAGTTAAAGAGGGGTCAGAAAAAGATAAACTAGGCAATATTTGCGCATCAGAAACCAATTAATAAAAGAGCTCTGCTGTGATCCAGTGCTGCTCTCCAGACATAGAAGCTCCCAAAGGGAAAAGATATATATTGATGGAGGCTCTGTGTGAAAGAACAACATTAAGGGAGCTCTATTTGAAGAACTTTCTCATTTCCTGCTCAAAGACTTTGTTGACTCACTCCCTTGTTGAATCCATGTTAATACATCTCCGCTTATATTAACTGTAGATGACAAGATGGTTAAATGTTTTCCATGTTGAAATATGATAATGCTAATGTCACCGGGGGGGCCCTGCGGAAGGGGCCAGGTTCGTTCTGATCACCAAACTAGGTACCACAAAGAATGCGAGGGGACCGAGCTTGGAATAAAACAGTTTATTAAAACAAAGTTAAAAAGAGTCCAAGTTATATCCAATAAAAAGGCCTGAATAAATAAGTTAAAAAAGGGGAAAGGCTATAACTAATAAAAGAAAGAGTCACAAAGTAGTGGGTTGTCGGCAGTCTGTAGAAGGAGATGGCAGGGATTATTCCTGGTCTCCAGCCGTCCTTCAATGCCCTCCCGGCGGTCCTGGCTGGCTTCGAATTCCCAGTCCTTCGTTCACTGCTTTAATTGGCTAAAACACAAATACAACATCTGGTTCAACCGACGCTCTAAAAACACAGATAAAACCCACAGCACACAGCGTTATTCGGGACACGTCCCTTTACTTATCGTTTATGAGCGTTGTACACGGTCTCTCCCCAGGGATCTGTCGCTCCCGGAGTTCCGTCTCCCTCTCTCTCCTCCGCTTCTTCTGCCGTTTCTCTCCCTTTTCAGCAGTCCATCGATTCCCCGCCGGAGTTCCTCGACCGTACCAGTCCCTGGCTCTCTTTCTGGTCGCGGGTCACCCCAGGCCTCCTCGTCGGCCCCTCGCTTCCCGACCTACCAGTCACGCCTCCGGGTCCCCTGGCCTCGGGTCTCTCTCGGAATCCTCCCGACGCGGCTTCCATCCGACTCCGTCATCGCCATCGCCCACCTGCCCTCTCCATTGCCGGCGCAGTCCTCGTCCGTCCCAGTCCTCGCCTTGGCTCTCCGGTCTCAGGGGCTCCAGGCTTCCTTTTCAGCCCTCCGCACTTTCGCCCGACCGGTCTAGGCTCTCCGGTCTCAGGGGTCCAGGCTTCTTCCTCAGCCCTCCGCACTCGCCCGACCGGTTGCCGTCTCTTGGGTCCACTGGGCTCAGGTCACGAGCGGTCCTCGGCTTCCATCCGACTCCATCGTCCACCTGCCCTCTCCACTACCGGCGCAGTCCTCGTCCGTCCCAGTCCTCGTCTTGGCTCTCCGGTCTCAGGGGCTCCAGGCTTCCTTTTCAGCCCTCCGCACTTTCGCCCGACCGGTCGCCTAGGCTCTCCGGTCTCAGGGGTCCAGGCTTCTTCCTCAGCCCTCCGCACTTTCGCCCGACCGGTTGCCGTCTCTTGGGTCCACTGGGCTCAGGTCACGAGCGGTCCTCCGGCTTCCATCCGACTCCATCGTCCACCTGCCCTCTCCACTACCGGCGCAGTCCTCGTCCGTCCCAGTCCTCGTCTTGGCTCTCCGGTCTCAGGGGCTCCAGGCTTCCTTTTCAGCCCTCCGCACTTTCGCCCGACCGGTCGCCTAGGCTCTCCGGTCTCAGGGGTCCAGGCTTCTTCCTCAGCCCTCCGCACTCGCCCGACCGGTTGCCGTCTCTGGGTCCACTGGGCTCAGGTCACGAGCGGTCCTCCGGCTTCCATCCGACTCCATCGTCCACCTGCCCTCTCCACTACCGGCGCAGTCCTCGTCCGTCCCAGTCCCTCGTCTTGGCTCTCCGGTCTCAGGGCTCCAGGCTTCCTTTTCAGCCCTCCGCACTCGCCCGACCGGTCGCCTAGGCTCTCGGTCTCAGGGGTCCAGGCTTCTTCCTCAGCCCTCCGCACTCGCCCGACCGGTTGCCGTCTCTTGGGTCCACTGGGCTCAGGTCACGAGCGGTCCTCCCGGCTTCCTTCTTCCCTGCCCGGCGTCCGCCAGGGCCCATCTCTCCTCGTCCGGCGGTCTTTCCCCGTCCGCTCTGTCGTGTCCCTCTTCCTCTCTGTCCTGTGTGTCTCCCCTCTTGTGTCTGTCTGTCCCCTTTTTAAACTAAACAATGAGAATCCTCATTGGTCCCTGTGATTCCCCAGGTGTGCCGGCGCTCCTCATCAATGATTAGCCCGACGTCACCTGCCTTAAAGGGCCACACACCCTCGCCGGAACACAGGGAATTTGGGGACACCGCGACATTTTCCCCCCACCTTTGTCCTTGGTCGTCCCGGCCAAGTAGACCCGATACCTTCTGGGTCGGGTGCCATAAGATTAGCATTAGCCTAATGGCCGAACTACTGCTCGGTCCCACTCGCTCCATTTCTTTGTGGTACTGGTGATCCTGTCAACTACGCCAAAAACTGTCACCGGGGGGGCCCTGCGGAAGGGGCCAGGTTCGTTCTGATCACCAAACTAGGTACCACAAAGAATGCGAGGGGACCGAGCTTGGAATAAAACAACAGTTTATTAAAACAAAGTTAAAAAGAGTCCAAGTTATATCCAATAAAAAGGCCTGAATAAATAAGTTAAAAAAGGGGAAAGGCTATAACTAATAAAAGAAAGAGTCACAAAGTAGTGGGTTGTCGGCAGTCTGTAGAAGGAGATGGCAGGGATTATTCCTGGTCTCCAGCCGTCCTTCAATGCCCTCCCGGCGGTCCTGGCTGGCTTCGAATTCCCAGTCCTTCGTTCACTGCTTTAATTGGCTAAAACACAAATACAACATCTGGTTCAACCGACGCTCTAAAAACACAGATAAAACCCACAGCACACAGCGTTATTCGGGACACGTCCCTTTACTTATCGTTTATGAGCGTTGTACACGGTCTCTCCCCAGGGATCTGTCGCTCCCGGAGTTCCGTCTCCCTCTCTCTCCTCCGCTTCTTCTGCCGTTTCTCTCCCTTTTCAGCAGTCCATCGATTCCCCGCCGGAGTTCCTCGACCGTACCAGTCCCTGGCTCTCTTTCTGGTCGCGGGTCACCCCAGGCCTCCTCGTCGGCCCCTCGCTTCCCGACCTACCAGTCACGCCTCCGGGTCCCCTGGCCTCGGGTCTCTCTCGGAATCCTCCCGACGCGGCTTCCATCCGACTCCGTCATCGTCCACCTGCCCTCTCCATTGCCGGCGCAGTCCCTCGTCCGTCCCAGTCCCTCGTCTTGGCTCTCCGGTCTCAGGGGCTCCAGGCTTCCTTTTCAGCCCTCCGCACTCGCCCGACCGGTCTAGGCTCTCCGGTCTCAGGGGGGGTCCAGGCTTCTTCCTCAGCCCTCCGCACTCGCCCGACCGGTTGCCGTCTCTTGGGTCCACTGGGCTCAGGTCACGAGCGGTCCTCCCGGCTTCCATCCGACTCCGTCATCGTCCACCTGCCCTCTCCACTACCGGCGCAGTCCCTCGTCCGTCCCAGTCCCTCGTCTTGGCTCTCCGGTCTCAGGGGCTCCAGGCTTCCTTTTCAGCCCTCCGCACTCGCCCGACCGGTCGCCTAGGCTCTCCGGTCTCAGGGGGGGTCCAGGCTTCTTCCTCAGCCCTCCGCACTCGCCCGACCGGTTGCCGTCTCTTGGGTCCACTGGGCTCAGGTCACGAGCGGTCCTCCCGGCTTCCTTCTTCCCTGCCCGGCGTCCGCCAGGGCCCATCTCTCCTCGTCCGGCGGTCTTTCCCCGTCCGCTCTGTCGTGTCCCTCTTCCTCTCTGTCCTGTGTGTCTCCCCTCTTGTGTCTGTCTGTCCCCTTTTTAAACTAAACAATGAGAATCCTCATTGGTCCCTGTGATTCCCCAGGTGTGCCGGCGCTCCTCATCAATGATTAGCCCGACGTCACCTGCCTTAAAGGGCCACACACCCTCGCCGGAACACAGGGAATTTGGGGACACCGCGACACTAACGCCACAGTTATATGAGAGATAATTGTGTTTTTTAAAGGAAAGTGATCTCTAGGGGATTGTGACTGTGACTGGATCTTCTGCTCCAAGAGGTTATGTGCTGTCAAGTGCAGCAATCTAAGTGTTGATAGGCTTCAAAACAGTAACAGACCAGAAGCAGGTCGCCTACAGAAGAAATATAGATGTTTCCAAAAAGTGCATTTATATAGCACTTTTTTGTACCCTTCCCAGGCACCTTAAAGCGCTTGACATTATGCTTCCTGTCTCACTCATTCACACCTGGGGCAGACAGAGGGGGGTGGGGGGCTCACACACACAGGGCTCACAGCCTTCTCTGACCACCACCAAACTCACCTGAGCTACTGTCAAACATTCATAAACCAGAGCTGTGGCACTGGAGAGAAGGTGGGTTAAGTGTCTTGCACAAGGACAGAAGTAATGCAAAAACTGACAAAAGAGTGTGAGGCTATGGCAACATGTGACACAACTACAAACGCCCTCACAAGTCCGTCAGACCTCTGGGGAATGATAAAGGACACACCGAGGTAACAACCCTGTGATTTATTTAGGTTGTTCATTTGTGAGGACAGACAGAGAGGCACCAAACAGTATTGCATTAAACTGACTAAAAACAAAGTTGTTTTATGAGCTCTTAATCCTTGCATTGTCTTTTAAACACAACAATAATGGGTCTTATCTGTGTTGACTGCACAAGTCACTTTATTGTTTCACTGCATTATTTAGATTAACTCATTATTTGTTATTTTCACTGGTTTTAATTTCTGCTTTTATTTTTCTTCTGAAGAGGAAGCACTGAGTCATGTGATCAAGGCCTACAGCATGTGCACAAATTGAGCAAAGTTTACCCGCCTACATGTGGATAAGGCATTTGTCACTTGAATCTCTTTTAAAACCACTGTTTAAAGGTCTCATATAGTAGTTTCAGTAGCTCACATAGTTTTTTTATGTGAAAATTTCAGTGAAAATTTCACAGGGTTTTGCTCTGAGTCTCAGAATACCAATATCATGAACTGGTCTTTACACGATCTCATAAAATAAACGAGTTCATAAAATAAACTGGTCTTGGTGCAGTCTCGGATACATGTACCTTGTTAGCTTTATGTAAAACCTCATCTGATGCATACACAGGTGTGAAATATGACAGTCCTGACACGAACCCTGACACAGACACAGGGATGTTGTTTTTCTACAAAAATGCACAAGTGAGCTTTATTTAACTCCATAGAAGGAGAACTGTGTACAAAGGGTGAAGGACTCACATGTTTATATAAGAGCGCAGTAGATGCATCATATGATAGTGGTCATATGTTCTCTCATGGATAACCGTATTCATACTGTGTGTTCCTCATTCCTGCATTTCTTTCAGATGATGCTGGTGTATGAGACAGTGTGTGTTAAACGCTGACATGCAAACCCTATCTCCACTAAAAGCATTAAGAACAGTACAAACAGCCCATCATTCTGTTGAATGGGTTGCATACTATACAGGAGCAAATCCTTGCAGCACTGATCCGTTGTGTAATATTGAAAGCAGTGGGTTACGGTGAGCAGTGTGTAAGTGCCCTCTAGTGACCAGAGTGGGATGTAAATGAGAAAAGAGCTACTGTATACTAAACCAAAATGAGACTACCCTATAGTCCTTTTTAGACATGTTACTGCGTATTTATCAAATACAATCACAGCCCAGAGAACATAAGCAAATATGGATACAAATATAAATTAAAAGCAGATAGAGGAGGTAAGAGGTAACAAGACGTATTGTAAAGAACATGTATGAGTGTATTTGGCTGGCTTTTGGCTTGTGTAAAGAATCATACACAACTCTGCACCTACACATCTTAAACACTTTGTTCTGTTGACCTCTGAAAGGAGCAATAGAGCTACACAAACCACCTCTAGGGGGCAGCGTGGAATTCCAAAGCACAGAACAACATGTGCACAATCAGCCATTTCATGTAAAACTATAAAAGAGTGGAACAACCTCCCAACTCACTTAAAAACACAAGCTATGCAATTTCTTTTGTAGGTAAATAAGAAAGTGGTTGTTTGAAGGTTGAACTTGTCAACACTGACAATGGGACGCTGTATTGCTTTGTTTGAGATCCAATTTATCACAAATACAACAAAATAAAACAGTAAGAGCTGTAATACTATTCTTATAAATTGTGTACTGTATATGTAATTTATAATGTGTTTGTAATGTATTTGGTGTGCATTTGTAATGTTAATGTTTTAATTTTGTGCGCACCTGCCCAGGGACTCTGGATGGAAAGTAGCCTGTAGCTAAATCTTTTCTTGTGAGAATAATGTATTTGTACATGGTCCCTGACATACACTGAATAAACTCAACAACACTAAGCAACTAAAAGTTTTTATGTATCCCCGGCAGACATAACTTGGCTCAATAAAGCACTTATATATTCATGTTTTTACGTTATCTGTCAGACCCAGGAGAATAAGAGAACTACTGAATAAACAATAAACAGACTCACAAGTGAAAGATCTCAGTGTATTCCAGTTACTAAAGTGAAATAACACAGAACAGGTTCAGTGAGAAAAGCAAACACAGGTCTGTAAGCAGAGACGTGAGGATTGGCCAGCACTCACCAGTCAGACTGGCCTGGAGATAAAAAAAAAAGATAAAGCAGCCACACGCAGAAATATTCAGGTGTTTTCCAGTTGAGGGAAGTCACATCTAAACGGACAATTCTTCTGTGACACAAACCCCTGAGAGACACAACACCACAGCCTCTAAACTACACTGAGGTGAGTCTGGATAAACTTGAACTGTAAACTGTTGCAGTGGGGGGTGGGTCCTGAAATCTTCTGTGACCTGTGACCTGTGAGGGATCGCTGTTGATGCTGTGGATGTGCAGAGGTATTAGGTTTGTGTGCTAAGGGCTAAACAAGGACAGAGAATGCACCCCTGGTTTAACCCCAGTGCTGGTAGTGAGAGTCCGAGATGTGAGTTTTTCCCAGTCTCACTATCTGCAGCCGGTCTGTCAGGAAGCTGGTGATCCACTGACAGATTGAGGATGGCATAAAGAGCTGGGTCAGTGTGGCTGTGAGAAGATCAGGCATGATGGTATTGAAGGCCAAACTGAAGTCCACAAATAAACTCCTTGCATAAGTCACTGGTCTGTCGAGATGTTGCAGGATACAATGCAGTCCCATGTTGACAGACCTGTTGCTCTGTGGGCAAATTGAAAAGGATTCATATGGATTCAGATGTTCTTCAGGTAGGCCAAAACCAGTGTTGGAGTTCGGCTTCAGAAGCAGCAGGAAACTTTACACTGCTCCAATAATTTGTTAAAGATCTGCGTGAAGACTGGGGCCAGTTGGTCAGCGCAGGTGAGATGCCGTCTGGGCCTGGAGCTTTCCCACACTTCTGTTTTTTGAAGACTCGGCTCACGTCACAAACCTCAGGTTGGAAGGCAGAGGGGGGAGGAGAGGGAGTGCAGGAAGTCATGATAAATGTGTGAGGTGCAGATCCGGGTGTGAGGTGTGAGTCCAGGCTTTTCAAACCTGCAGTAGAATGAAGTCAGACCATTAACCAGTTGTTGATTCTCCAAAGATCAGGGGAGCTGATAACAGTTTTTTCAGCTTTTTTATGTCCTGACCATACACCCTGTCAAAAGGAAAGTCTTAAACCTTAAATGTCTTTAACATTAGCTAGAGCTTATTCCATAAAACAGGCGCTTTAACTTAAGGTTCTACTTCCCAATGTACTTTAAGAAGCTCTAGTGACGACTAGTAACCCTGCATTTAGAGAACAAAGCGCTCTGTCGGAACTGTGAGGTCTCTGAGACAGGACAAGTCTTACCACTGAGGCCCTAATAAGTCAGGAGAAGGATTAAGAACTTAACTCCAAAGTCAATGTGAAGCCAGTGAAGGGAGCTAAAACTTCTTAAGTGTGCTCTAACTCTCTTAGACAGTTAAAAAAACAGGTGTGTAACTATCTCAGGTATGAACCTGTTTCTCAAGTTTCGCAAGATTATTACTCGACAGAAAACCCTTCCTTTACCTGCAGAGACGTACTTGTACTGAGCTGAGTCTCACTAAAATGATGTATGTATGTATTGAGGCAGCAGTATCTCAGTGGGTAGAGCGGCCGTCCTTCAACCGACGAGTGGGATTTTATTTGCAAATAATAACAACTAAAATTCTCTATCCTCTAATCAATGTTTATTTTATAATTTTAACTTAATGCAGCCATCTCTTCTGTAATACATTTTGGTACAAATTTTATATTATTGCGAAATTTTATTAAAACATTTTTTTCTTACCTACAGTAAACATGGTGATGAACCAAAAGGGACAAGAAGGTAAGGACTTTCCAACTAAGGCCAAGTATTTGTGTAACATTTTTATTATATCACCTGAGAGGTTCAGCAATGGATTATTAATATTAAATAAACTTTTGTTTTCTCGTACAGAGAAAGGAGTAAAACTGTCCATCTTTTAGCATCTTTTCATAATGTTTTAAGCAGGTCTTTTGTATTTAATTCAACCATTGTTTTAATGGGAAATTTTGACTCCCAAATATCTCATCTCTTTGGGCTGCCAGTGTTCTTTGACTTTATTAAAGCCTGTTGTATCAGTGTGGACTGTTACCTAGAGCAGAGGACAGACAGCTGCAGACTTTTACTGCGCTGTATTTCCACTGAGTTACTTCACTGTGTTTGACTTGTTCACCTTTCAGACTGAGACCGAACATGAATAATGCCAGTGTGGACAAACAGGAGGCCCAGTTACTGAAGGAACCTCCAGATGGCAGCAGCGAGCCAGGGCCAGCGCCAACAAAGTGAGTAGCATCATCAGCTGTTTGTGTTTGATTTAAGAACACTGTGGTTCACCTGATACAGCACAGGACACATTTATAGATGTGTTATAGAGCTTTAACTGAGGCTCAGGCCCAAAAATAAGAATATTGTGTCTGAAACTGTAAAGTCTGTGTTTTCTGAACAGAACAGAGTCAGAGGAAGTGCTCACTGCTGTTTTTTAACTATAAATCCTGTAATTTTAGAGACGAGTGTCACAAACAGAGATCAGCGTCCCCAGTGTCCAGCCGTGTGTCTCTGAAGAGTGACTGGTCCAAGGAACTCCCCCCTCCAGAGTTCAGTAATGAACCTGGAGCTCCACAGAGTCGTCTGTAAGTGATGCACTAATATTATTTATATTGACTTCATCAGCAGCTGATCAGTGCAGATATATTCACTGAACCACTGTCATCTCCCCATCACTGTTTAAAACTGGAGACGGGACACATTCAGCCCAAAGGAAGACTGTCCTGTTTATTGTCAGCTGTTTTTATCTGTCAGTAATAACTCACTTCTAATTTCTTCCTTTGAGCTCAGATTTAAAGTGAGAGGATGAGACAGAACATGACTCCAGTCAAATGAGTTAGTTTCAGGAGGGGTCAGTATTTTTGTCCAAAAGCAGGGACCAGGCTGTGTTTTAATGAAAGTGTTAATGTCCACAGAGAGAGTCCTGGTGATGGACCATCGTCCTGTGGTCTGTGTCAGAGCGTCCTGACTGATCCAGTCTCTACCAGCTTCTGCAGACAGTGTCTCTCTTCAAACTGGGACCAGTCTGGTTCACCTCAGCCCTGTCCCCAGTGTGGACAAAGACTGCACATCTCCAGCAGTTTACAGAGTAAGACTATTTATCTTCTTTTAGAGTTTTATTCATCGACTAAACTACTGCGTTCAGGGCTGACTGCCACAGATATGTGACGGACCTGAAACAGCTCTAGTAAACCACAAACTGAGGAGAAAAGTCACAGCATCAGAAACATGTAGACAGCTCTGTTGGGGATAAAAGAGAGGCTCATGGATGTGAATTCAGTCAGAATAACGAGTTTTTGTGTTAAGTATATGATTATGTATCTAGGAATGTTTGCAGTTTCTAAACCCATTGCGTGTAGATGCGGAGGTTGGTGTTTGAACAATAGATTGAATCTCATTGAAAATGCTTAGTTGTAGCATTTTTCAAGTTCTGTTGGTTTGAATAAGTCGAAATTTATTAGTGATGCTATGTTTGAGAGAGAACAATGTTTTAAACATCAGGAAATCTGTAAAAAAATAAATTCAATGCAGTAATATAAATTGACACTAGAGACGCTTTGAGGCAAAACAAAGTGTCATTCATTCAAATATGGTAAACATGCAACACTAAGGGGCAAAAAAATATGATTTTGGAAGTATGAGATGTTTTTGTGACATAACCACAGCAGAACCTTCTTTCTACAGAAACATGCTCTCTTTAAATACAACAATAAAAAAGGTAATTTAGTCCTAAGCTTGTGTTTGAGTCTGTGGGTTCAGTAAAGAAGCCTCAGTGTGCTTCTCCTTCAGCAGTGTTCACTTTGTCCTCTCTGTGGTAGAACTAATGTTTCCTTCTACTGTGCTCTATTTTTTTTTTAATAAATAAAAGTAAAGATGATATTCTGCTTAAACCATTGTTCTGATGTTTTCTATTTAGGTCAATCTTATACTTCAGAACTTGACTCAAGGCCCTTTAATAATAATAATAATGGATTGGTTTTATATAGCGCATTTTCAAGACTCTCAAAGCGCTTTACAGAGTCCATTATTCATTCACTTCACAGTCACACACTGGCAGTGGAGACGTGGCAGCCATTTTGCGCCTACAGACTCTCCAACCTCCAAACATTCTCACACATTCGTACACCAGTGTGGCACTGGAGGCAAGGTAGGTTAAGTGTCTTGCCCAAGGACACAACAACAGTATGAACTGTGAGGAGAGTGGGAATCGAACCACCTACCTTCCGGTTGAAGGACGACTGCTCTACCCACTGAGCTACTGCCACCCCAAAAAGCATGTTTCTTGTTCCAGGTGAGCATAAGAAGAGTCTTCAGCAGAGATGTGAAAGTGTGTCTGAAGGAACTGCAACAGGAAGTAGAACGGCTCTGAACAGGATCTACACTGAGCTGTACATCACAGAGGTCAGTGAAGAGGTCAGCACCCAACATGAGGTCAGGCAGCTGGAGACTCAGTCCAAGAAGACTGTCCACGACGCTCCAATCAGGTGCCACGACATCTTTAAAGCGTTATCGTCCGATCAGAAGCCCATCAGAGTGGTGCTGACCTACGGCGTGGCTGGAGTGGGAAAGACCTTCTCGGTTCTGAAGTTCACTCTGGACTGGGCCCAGGGCTTAGAGAACCAGGAGGTGGATCTGGTGGTGCCCCTGTCGTTCAGAGAGCTGAACCTGGTCCCAGAGCAGGACTACAGTCTGCTGACCCTGATACAGGTTTTCTATCCAACGCTACAGAAGCTGACGGCAGAGACGCTGGCCGACAGGAAACTCCTGTTCATCTTCGATGGCCTCGATGAGAGCAGACTGCCTCTGGATTTACACAAGTGTGAGGTCATCTCTGAGGTCACACAGAGGTCACAGGTCAACGTGCTGTTGGTAAACCTCATCAGAGGCACACTGCTTCCTTCTGCCCTTATATGGATCACCTCCCGACCGGCAGCAGCCAATCAGATCCCTGCGAGCTGTGTGGACAAGGTCACAGAGGTCAGGGGCTTCACTGAGGCCCAGAAGGAGGAGTACTTCAGGAAGAGGTTCACCAATGAAGAGCTGTGTGACAGAGTCCTGTCCCACATCAAGACGTCCAGGAGCCTCCACATCATGTGCCAGATCCCAGTCTTCTGCTGGATCACAGCCACAGTCCTGGGGCACATGTTGGGAACCGAGCAGAGAGGACCACTGCCCCAGACCCTGACCGACATGTACGCACACTTCCTGCTGGTGCAGACTCACAGGAAGAGACTCAAGTACCAACATTCAACTGATCTACAGCTGACACAGGCCGACTGTGAAGTCCTTCTGAAGCTGGGGAGGCTGGCCTTTGAACATCTGCAGAAAGGAAACATCATGTTTTACCAAGAAGACCTGCAGCAGGTGGGTCTGGACCTGACCGAGGCCTCGGTCTACTCAGGACTTTGTACAGAGATCTTCAAAGAAGAGACGCTAATCTTCCACAAATCAGTCTACTGCTTCGTTCATCTGAGCGTCCAGGAGTTTCTGGCTGCGCTTTACCTTCAGCACTGCTTTAACAACAACAACACAGAAGAACTCAAGAAGTTTCTGAAAGACTGGGAACATAACTCAACACAAGACATCTTCCTCAGAGACGCCATGAAGGAGTCCCTCCAAAGTCCAAACGGCCACCTGGACCTGTTTGTGCGCTTCCTTCATGGCCTCTCTCTGGAGTCCAACCAGAGGCTTCTGGGAGCTCTGCTTGGTCCAACACAGATCGACTCAGAGACAAGACAAAGAGTCATCGACTACCTGAAGGAGAAGAACACAGGCAATATCTCTCCTGACAGAAGCATCAACATCTTCCACTGTCTGACAGAGTTAAACGACCGCTCGGTCCATCAGCAGATCCAGGACTTCCTGAAGTCAGGGAACAGATCAGAGGAGCTCTCTGAGATCCAGTGTTCAGCTCTGGCCGACATGCTGCAGATGTCAGAGGACGTCCTGGAGGAGCTGGACCTAAACAAGTACAACACATCAGCTGAAGGACGACGGAGACTGTTGCCGGCCGTGAGGAACTGCAGAAAGCCTCTGTAAGTCCTGATGGGAATATTAATGCTGTAAATCTGTTTCATATTATTCATAATTTAAATGTCATCAAACTTTTTAATCTTCCTTTAATAAAAACATTGTGTTTTATTCACTGCATTTAGTCTGTATTTACAGGCTTTCTCTTTGTGGACTCTCAAAAGTTCACCTTGAAGTCGTGGCGTCGGCTCTGAAGTCCAGTCCCTCTCACCTGAGACTCTTAGATCTGAGCCTGAACTTAGGGGTGGACTCAGGAATGGGAGTCTTATGTGATGCACTACAGAGTCCAAACTGTCGACTGGAGACTCTGAGGTCAGTTCTCTCACTTTACCTCTGTTTTATTTCCTCTGCAGAGGTTAGGAGCTTTTCACAAATGGTTAAATGAAATGTAATGGTTAGTGACAAAATAATTGTATGAATTTTAATGAGAGTGAATCTTAAGTGGTTTTATTTATCTTTGGATTGTTACAGAGCAAGTTTTTTTTTTCGAAAAACACGTTAATCCTGGTTATTTCACACTTATATCTCTAAATCAACTCTGGATTTTAGCTCAGGACACAAAGCACTTATCAATAAGTCTGTCATTCATTCTTTATTCAGACTGAACAGCTGCAGTTTGTCAGAGTCCAGCTGTTCTTCTCTGGCCTCAGCTCTAAAGTCCAATCCCTCACATCTGAGAGAACTGGATCTGGGGGTTAACGTCCTGGAGGAGTCAGACGTTCAGGAGCTGCTTAAACTCCAACAGAGTCCTGACTGTGGACTGAAGACTCTGAAGTGAGTAGATGCTGTAGTGAACTGCAGCCAATCAGAGCCTGTAAATGATTTCAGTGAGTGTGTCTCTGAAGATGTACCACATGATGAAAACATTTCCAAATTCTCTGTCCTGATGCTGCCCTTAGTCAGAACCAGACCTTCTCTGTTTTACTCAGAAATGTACAGTCTTTAGGAGAAATCTGCTGCAGAGCTGGAACTAAACAACAGACCTCTGAGTAAAGACTCTGAGGTCTTTAGAGAAACTTTAAACAGCCTTTTGATCATTCAAATATATTAATTTACTTATTTATAACAAATAAAGCGTTCGAATCCTCAGCCTCATGTTGTAAATGAGATGTGTCTGTGATAAAACTGAGAACAGTATCTGAAATAGATTTACTTTTTCCTCTCACATTGTACCGTTTTGTCGTTACACTTAACTATTATATTAGACAGGAGATGTTTAATTTTAGGGAGGTATTTACAGAACCCATGTCATCTTTCTGACTTTTACAAAATAAAAATTAGATTTAAAATTAGGTTGATTGTAGTTTTGTTTTTTTAGTTTAGACTTAGTAACAGTGACTGCTGGAATATGTTAGCTCCAAATAAAAATAAATGTTTTATCTTTAAAATAACAGTAAAGACTGATTCTGGTTCTGTTTTTTCACATTAGGTTTTAACCAGTCTGACCCAGAGAAGGACCTAGAACCAGCTGTGGCCTGACCTCGACAGACGTTAATCAGTTTTAATGAAGCAGGAACATTTTATCATTTCTAATGAATATATTGTTTCAAAGGCACAGATTATAACTGGTTATTTCACAGAAGACATGAGCCTTTAATTGTATTCAACTGCTTTGTTCCAGGATAATAATATTGTTTCTCACTTTTTTACAAAGTTTGGGGATGTTCTTAGACGTCCAGATCATCATAAAAGGTTTAAAAGAACCTAGGACATAGTTTGCAACAGAAGACTCTGTCCCTGATCCAAAGGACTGTAAATATTGCAATAGACTTCAGGGATCAGTTTGTGGAATGTTCCAGAGAGATTAAGACATCTGGCAGCACAGTGGCGGTGTAGTTATGCCTCCTGCCTCACAGTAAGAAGGTCCTGGGTTTGATTCCCATCCAGGGCAGGGCCTTTCTGTGTGGAGTTTGCATGTCCTCCCTTTGTCTGTGTAGGTTTCCTTGGGGTACTCCGGTTTCCCCTACCAACAAAAACATGTACAAAAGTCCCCCCAAACACACATGGGGACAGGACTCCCCTGCAAAAGAGATTTGTAGCAAAAGAGATTTGTAGCAAAAGAGATTTGTAATCTCAGTGGAACTATCCTGGATAAATAAAAGTAAAAGTGTTTGTGGTGATGCCTGTTTTAAGTTGAAGTGTGGGTGTTTCTTTTTTTTTCTCTTTTGTCTGTTATTATTCAATTTATTAATTATTGATATTATTGGTGATTTGTTTTCTGTGGTTGCCATTTGTGAATGTATAAATGGTGGGAGTAAAAAAGTGTTACTTCGTCCTATTAGATGTATTGGAATTTGTATAAGTTACTGACTAAAAAGTTAGTTTGATGTATTTAATTTTGTATATTCCATTGTTTAAGACGTGTGCAAAATAAATGTTTTTAAAAGTAAGCACAAAACTGAAAATATGATTCTGAGTGAAATGATGACGTTTTCACAATAAATAATCACTGTTGGATTGTAAAAAGCTAGTACATCACGTGTGGATCAAACGCCTTTAAATGAAAACATTTGACAGAAAACATTACAAATAATTAAAAAGAAACACAGGTGTGTGTTTACTGTGAACATTTCTCTGAAGACTGTGTGAATGTGAGCTCAGTGTTTTCTAGGTCGCCTCATGAGTTACACACTTTCTAGAAATATTTTTTTAATTTAATAATTTAGATTTTCAAATAACGTTTTCTCATGGAAGTGATTTGGCCACAATCACAACCATCATCTTTGACAATAACAAAAATGTGTCTTTAGATTTTTTTTCCACTAAGGCTCAAACCGTGACCGAACAAATTTACATTTTGGTTTTGACAGTGTCACTCACACAAAACTATATTTAAGTCTTTTGTGAAAATCTGAATAGTTTTGATAAACCATTACACTGTTGTGACCTATGACTTTTGAAAAATGTCGACCTGTTTCAAATAAAAAAAACTACAAAAAAAAACTGTAAGACACAGCTCAAACAGTGGATACAACCTACCCACCTTTAACCTGTTTTTTAATCAATGTGTATTATTGTTGTTTGTGTTCTGGTCTGTTTCCTGCCAAGGGATGACTGATGGAGACAATCTGACAACAGTCTGTCATATTTATTCCTGTGTCATTTGTTACAGACGTTAATCAATGAGCTCAGTGCCTCTTCAATAAATGAATAAAGAGGAAATCTGAGGTTGATATCTTTGTGAGTTTGTACGACTTTAAAGTATCAAAAGGTTGTCCAACATCAGGATCAGAGAAAATAAACAGGCCATAATGTTTTAACTGTTTCAGACATTGTTCTTCTCTGTGAAGTAAACATTTGTACATTTTCCAAATTATGGCCTGAAAATAACAGAAAATGTTTTTTTTCATACTTTGAGCTTCCTTTTCTTCAGACTAAACCACAGCAGATGTTTTATGTTTCAACAATATTAAAATTATTTGAGGTTCTTAATAATTTACAATCATTTAAAATCTCCAGCTGCTGCCAGCAGAGGAAGCCAAAATTGAGAAAACCAGTCAAACCAAAGGAATTAAGAAGCACTTGAAATTAACCTCGCTAATCTATAGTGTAAATATGGGCCATCAAATGCACTGGAAATGCCAAAAGTCCTTATACTATATGTACTTCAAAGGGTACTGCTGCTAAATCCACCTCTCGTCAAACTTCAAAGTTGCATCTCTTCACTTTTTAGTGCATCGTATTTTATTTTGTACGGCTGTTTCCTGTACAGGCAGCCTGCACCGGAAGTGTAGTGACAGTTAAGGTATCTAGACAGTTTTGGCATCGACTGCGAAAGAAGGATGCTCACAGCTCAGGTGACTATTAGCAGGGAATAAACTTTAGTAAATTTAGTTTAAAGACTGTCTAGTGGTTGCTGGCGTCCATTGAGTCACAATTGAACTCAAACACACATAGCTTTTTGTGGAATCAGGTAAGTAAATCCTCACTTTTGTCACCGGCTAAGCGGCTAAGCTAATGTGAACTGAGGAGAGTAATTTATCGGCGTTTAGGCAAGGTTAATATTATGAAGGTAGGTTAGGCCTCTGTACTTAAACGTAGACATGTTTAATGTACACTTAGTGTTTATATACAAGCTTATACTTAAATTAAGTTAATTTAATGCTATCTTATTTGCTAACCCTAAAAAATAGTAACTTGTCTATGGAGGAGTCAGTAAATTGTAGGTTTCTTGTTGAAATCAATAAAATAACTAGTTTTAGCTTGGTTTAGTATGTAAAGGGTTCAGACTTGGTTAGTCTAGGTTTTTGAAAGTCTACAAATACATTATGCCAGACTTACATAAAGATTTACAACAGATTAAAACGTATAAGGTTACTCTATTATACACATTTGCAATTATGTATGTATGAATGTATGAATTCTCAATCTGATAACTTTATGAATGACCTAATACAGCCCGACATGTAGAGGTGTTTATTCATCTTATTTTTAATCTGTAATCCATCTGTGCCAATTTGTTTGACTAAAGGCACCGTTTCTTTCTAGGTTACTGCTATTTTTGTCACAACATTGAATTACAGATTATTGATTTGATATGTTTTTCACTTTCAAAACAAGGACATAAAAGGCATTTATCACCTTCATTGCAGCTGTGATGGTACTATGTTTTTTTCTAAAACCTGACTGAACTGGGGATAAAATGTCCTGTACATGCAAGAAGTCTTTCATCTGATCAATCACCAGGGATTCAAGCGTTTTGGCCAAAACAGAAAAATTAGAAATTCGCCTGTAATTATTTAAATTTGACGGGTCACCCCCTTTCAATAATGGACATACAAATGCAGATTTCCATAATTTGGGAATAGTATTGCTCTCTAAAGTAAGATTAAAAAGGTACGTTAGAGGCTGTGCTACACAATCAGCAGCTATTTTTAAGAAGTAGGGCTCTATAAGATCAGGTCCTGGAGGTTTTTCAGGAGCCAGCCCTTTTAGGGCTTTTTGAACGTCAGACACTAAGAATGGAGTGAGATTGAAGACACCTGTAGAGACTGGTACATCTCTACAAGGTGTCACAGTATAAGGACAAGCAGTGTCAAACAAAAAACCAGATTGAATAAAATACTCATTAAAATGGTTCAATATCTCCAGCTTGTCATGAACTACTACAACTACTACTAGCGCAAATGGGCAGCCAGGTGGTATTGTAGCTGTATTTTTAGTATGACACAACCAAACTGTGGAATGTGTGAGCGCAGTTTTAGTCTAAATGACAAAGCACATTCTGTTTTTTAACAATATATTTAAAAATGCACTACTGAACACTTTTTAAAAAAACTTTGTCTAACAGACTCCTGTTGTCCCTGTAGCATGCGGTGACCGAGCCTGAAGCCTGAAGGCAGTGTCAATGAAGGATGAAGAGTCCGGTGCACAGATGCAGGGATGTGGAGCATGGCCGAGCGCACGCTGGGAACGGGACGGACTGCCTGCACTACGAGCAGCGCATCCCCATCTCCAAAGAAGTCATCACAGCCTCCGCGGCGTCGGCCATGTGGTTCGTGAAAGACGCCTGTGGCATCATGTGCGCTGTCATCACATGGATGCTGGTGTTTTACGCGGAGTTTGTGGTGGTGTTTGTGATGCTGTTACCCGTCAAGAATCTGACTTACAGCATCATGAACGGGACACTGTTCAACACGCTGGTCTTTCTCGCCCTCGCCTCACACCTCAGAGCCATGTGCACGGACCCTGTAAGTCAGATTTTTGACTATTTTGAAAAGTTGGTTGAACAGTTTACACCCTAGTCTAGATTTCCAACTTGGATCATTCCCTTTTTAGAGTTTCCTGTTTCAGAAAATAGGGTAGCATAGATTTTCTTGTTCCCTTTTTGAAGCAGACGCTGTTCCCAGCTTCTCCTTGAACCTTTCATAGCAGAATATTTAAATAATATTACACAGTGCTGATTACTATAGCCATTAATCATTTTTCTAAATGCCGAAGTCCCCTGTTTTCTTCCAGGGGGCGGTGCCAAAAGGGAACGCCACCAGGGAGTACATCGAAAGCCTTCAGCTTAAACCGGGGCAGGTGGTCTACAAATGTCCCAAGTGCTGCAGTATCAAGCCTGACCGAGCTCACCACTGCAGGTAGGACGGCAAGGACACAACCTGCTCACTGCCGCAATAGGGATTAAAAGAGGGTTTAAATTTAGAGGTTTGACCCTGTTGGGCTTCTGTAGTTTGTGGAGTAGACTTTAAAACAAATTAGAGTGTTGTTGTCTTTGTTCTCAGCGTTTGCAAACGGTGTATACGGAAAATGGACCACCACTGTCCTTGGATCAACAACTGTGTTGGAGAGAACAACCAAAAGTACTTTGTGCTTTTCACAGTAAGTTGACAATCTTGTGTTGTGTACATTATACTAGCCCCACTTTAGCAGACACAGGGACGGCAGGTTGATTCAAAACCACAACAAGTAAACAAGAAAGGGACTTGAGTGCCTCTAGTTTATTGAATGTTCTAGTCATAGCCTTAAAACTAAAAGAGCAGACCTTTTTCACTACAAGGGATTAAGTTCCATGAGACATTTTAATGAGTATTGTCAAGTCAGTGGCTAAGTTTTTACATTTATGTTGTGGTATACAATGTGTGAAGATCTTAAGTTTTGCAAAGATGTTTCAATATAGAAACCGTCTGTATTAACGGTTATGTTTTTTATGTTTTACTAGATGTACATTGCACTCATCTCTTTGCACTCTTTAATAATGGTGGTCTTCCATTTCCTCAACTGCTTTGAAGATGATTGGACAAGTGAGTATTTGGACATGAATCATATCATTGATCAGCCACTTGGTCGTTTTTACTCAAACCTAAAGCATTGTTAGAAATAGAAGCAATTTACTATTTGATTTATACTTATTATTAAACATAACATGCACTATTCTGCTACTTGACTTTAAAATCCACAAAAACCAAGGTTGCCACTGACAAAGTTGAAGCCCTGTGGTTATGTGCACAGCTGGCCTGGATCTAAAGAGTAATTGGCAGATTCAGAGCTCATACACTGTAATAAATAATGTCAGAAGACCTAAAATTAATAATAACTTATTTCCAGCTGTACCTCGAGGCTTTTACAGAAGCCCACACACTTCATAGTTCCAGTTCTCGCCAGCAGCAGGTCAAAGTCAAATCCAGACATTTTATATGGCACACTAGAATTAATACTATGTGATATTTTCATTATGTAAAGTGCTTAATGAAAAAATAAACATTGCATGAACTTTTTAAGTCAGACTTCCTGCGTAGATAGTACTTTCTACTTTTTACACCAGAACCATAAAAATTAACTAGGTTCAAAGGCAGTGCTACAAGGAATAACCTAAATATGTAAATGTAGTATGTGTTATTGCAGTGAAAATACAATGTTGTTGAATTGTTTGAAAATACACTTAGATATACAAGACTCTCGACTTTTACTGATCAGTCTAGTGTCACTAAGTTAAAGTTTAAATATCAGAAATGACAATTATTTAAACTATTTAAAGTGTTTGCACATTACGGCCAGAATGAATACTTATTACATATTGACATTTAAGCAGTCTTTGTGATATAAATATTTTGCTTGTTTATACTGTAAGAGCTGTAAGATTGTGCTCCCCCACTTAAACTTCAAATTATTTTATAGTAATTGCAATATAAACTGTTGCAGTGTACATGTTGCAAAAAATATTAATATAAAAGAATTGTCAGTTAATAAAATAACTGGCCAATCAGAGCCTACAACTGAAATTGTAATACTATCAAATGCAAAGGTTAGTGACCAGTGGTTAGTCTACGAAAGCCAAATGATGATGTAAATAAGCCATATTGTCAACATAGTAATGGCATATTCCATGTTTAACAAAGAATTAAAAATAGCACTGTAGTTATATTTGTCTTAAAGTGGATTGTTTTGTAGTAGTCTTGTGAAAAAAAGCACTTCCTACATCTATTTCTTATGACAGGTCTGCAGGTGAGAGAAAGAGTGAGTGCACCAAATGTATAAATAAATGATCCCCCCCACACAGTGTGTGACATGCTACAGTGAGATTTCTTCACAGATCAAAAGGCAAAGGGCTGTGTATCTCTGAAAAAACACCTTAAGTAGGCAACAGCCAAAGATATAATGGAGTATCTAAATATATATACATTTATTTTTACTAGTGCTGAAATGTTGCTTTTTAATCTGTGAATAACTGTCACTATTGCATTTTATACTAGTCTTTCCTTCATTAAATTGACACTTCTGTAGAGTTTAGAGTCACCAGTGTAGCGCCGTAGTGCTCTAGTGTTTATTAGTTCATAGCTGTTCCTCACATCGTCCTGTTTCTGCCCTGTGCTCATCTCCTTCCCCGTCCCAGAGTGCAGCTCCTTTTCTCCTCCAGCCACAGTCATCCTCCTCATCCTCCTCTGCTTTGAGGGCCTCCTCTTCCTCATCTTCACCTCTGTGATGTTCGGCACTCAAGTCAACTCCATCTGCACCGACGAGACCGTAAGTGCCCCGCTTAAACCGGCCGCCCCCTACTCTCCCTTTGACTCCCTTCTCACTTTGCTTTTCAACATCTTTAAGCCTTTTCAGTGAGAGATGTCTCTTTTTCTGCAATGGAAGTTTGAATGACCTGCAGCAACATTTACCAGCATGCCCTCAGTAAGAACAGGGTAACTGCCAAAAGGAAAGAAGCCTTTTTCATTGTATTTTTAAAAGTTAAAGGATTTACTCTTGGTTTAAACTGGGCACAACTAACAACCAACTTGTTTTATTTGATTTATTTAATTAAAGCTGTATTACCCACATTTTTTTAATTTCACTCCTCAGCAGCCTTTCCTGCTTTTCCATCTTTAAAAAAATACAAACCCAACTCTGAAAAAGTTGGGACACTGTTAAAAAAGTGAAAATAAAACCCTTGTCGACAATTTGCAAATCTCATAAAAACACATTTTATTCATAAAAGAACATGAACAACAATATATTTAGCTCATTTTAAATTTGATTGCACCTACTGTTAGATAATTAAAAAATTTGAAATTCTTTTTGAACAGCATGATTTTTGACTCATGACTTTTTGAGGAGATGTCGGCATTGCTGGATTGTGTTCACATATGGCTTCTAGTAAACGTTTAAAAAAAGACTAGACCAGATGTTGGCAAAAATATGATTGGCCCAAAATAAAATGCTATGAAAGCTTTGATGACGTCCTTAGATGTATTTTTTTTTTTTTATTACATATGATCCCTTTTAGAAAGTGCTATTAGATAATTTATCTTTTTTCACAAATATAATACAGTGAACCATAGATTATTTATTATTTACAGATTATTTCTGTTAAATAATGTTTTGCCTGTGTCATGTCTTAGAAAATATTTCTTACTGTGCCAAGACTCACAAAAGACTTTGAGGTAATTTTAATGTACACATTTATAAAAACACAATTGAGTTATTTAATTTACTTTTTGTTTCTTTTACCGGTTGTTGAAGACTAAAGCCTATAGCAGCTTGGGGTACTAAACCAGGTCTAAACCAGGTCTAAACCAGGTCTAAACCAGGTCTAAACCAGGTCTAAACCAGGAATAAACCAGATCTAAACCAGGTCTAAACCAGGAATAAACCAGGTCTAAACCAGGTCTAAACCAGGAATAAACCAGGTCTAAACCAGGAATAAACCAGGTCTAAACCAGGTCAGACAGAGCGGTTCAGTTTGGATCATATAATATTTACTCCTTCACTTAAACATGTCTTTGGAGTCGAAGAAAACCACTGAAGCACAGGAAGGACAGACTCACACTAAAGGAGGTGGACACCTGGTGTGGTCTTTGATCCAGTCACATCCTTTTTTAAGTAACCACATAAATATATAATATAATACAGATTACACATAACATTGCCATGATATATTTTATTATTTTCTTACTGCTAATCTCCCTTGTACTCTTTTAATGCTTTCTTGATTTTGGCAGTTACCTTAAAGGGATGCTCCAATTTTTTTTTAAGTAAGGTTGTATGTGGAACTTAAACCTGCTAAAGACAAGCATTTTATTCTACAAACTGAGGCAGACCTAATATCTGAAGTGGTGTTCTCTGCAGACCAGAATCACACAAACACAGGTTAAAGTCCATCTGAACACAAGTAGCCCATACAACTCTACTTAAAAAAAAAAAATCCCTTTTTAAAAGCAAAGTATAAGTGATCTGACTGTAAACAAATGGGATTGGACCATGTCAATGCTAATATGAGAAATAAAAACTAGGTTCAAATTAAGTGGCACAGTTATTAGCGTCAGTAACTTTCAGCTATTAACAAATGATTACAAGAACAGCAGGGCGTCCAGTGACCGGAAGGATGGTGGTTCGATTCCAGCTCCCACCAGTGTCCCAGCACCGGTGTGTGAATGTTTTTGGTGGTGATCAGAGAGGCCATGGGCACAAAATGGCTGCCAGGGCACCTGTGGATGCAGACGTAGTTTAACCACCACCAGTGTGTGACTGCGGAGTGAATTAATAATGGCCTGTGAGTGCTTTGAGTTCCCCACTACATCCTCACATCTACTGCTAACTGTGGGGTAATTCAGTAAAACAAACTTCTTAGCTTTCTACAACTTCTTTTTGTCTGCAACTCCAGGTCAGAGGCACGAAAGAGAGGTGAATGAATGGGTTTCTAGCAGGTATCGCTAAAAATCGGTTTAAACAACCAAAGAAACCAAAGAAAAGTCTACTTTTTGCTTCTCAAATCCTGGCTTCCATTGACCAGCGTTCAAGATTTCAATGTTTCAAAGCACCTTTTTTAATGTGCTGCTCTAGGATTTCTGAAGTAGGGTTGTATGTCTCTTTTGTTTCTCTGAGTCTAACCAGTTTTACAGGCTGGATTAGCACACACAGAAATCCAGTACATGCAATAATAACTATGTAATAGTACCACATGCAGCCCTACTCTACGTCAACTGTAGCTGTTTTCTAGTCCAATACTATTTTAACTTTTATTTTAATTGGCTGTTTGCATCTTTAGCTTTTTTTTAAATGTAGTATTGCTTCTGGCTCCATATTGTTGGCTTATATAGAGTTATTGCATATTTAGTGGGTGTAAAAAATCCAACTTGGGTTGATGACTGAAGCTCGGTTGTCTCTCGTTTTCAGGGCATAGAGCAGTTGAAAAAGGAAGAGAGAAGATGGGCTAAAAAAACTAAGTGGATGAACATGAGGGCGGTTTTCGGACACCATTTCTCCTTATTGTGGTTTAGCCCGTTCTCCAGGCCTGACCAGGGGAAGGCTGAGACCTACCAGTACGTGGTCTGAGCTCAGACACGAACATAGTTTATGCTCTATGTCCCATCGTAGCCATGGACGGCTTTGCACCCTGCTTTTTGTGTTGACCGTGAAACGACTGCGGCGTTTATTTTTGTGTCAACGAGTTGCAGAGAAAAAGAAACGTTATCCTTTTTGTAAATCCTGTTTTGCAAACACTGAAGATTCTGTGTTTTTATGAGCTCTTTTTCTGTTGTATCTAAAGCCTTTTATTTCTTTGTTGACTGCTGTACTTAAAGGGCCAGTTCACCTAAGTCCTATAATAATTACATTTGTTTACCATAAACGTCTTTAAAGGAGACTAAATTACGAGATCACTGAACATAAAGAGGCTATGTTGTGGTCCTTTTAGCTGTTCACCGTACCTAAAAAAAACAAACAAAAAAAAAACGAAAAAACTGATCAATAACATACTTTGAAAACATTTGAAATCAGACATTTGGGTTACTCTTTGTGTCGTCTAGTCTTTAAAGGATTTTAAAAAAACAAAACAAAAAAAATTTTACTAACTGATACCAACTCCTTTTGTTGTTTTTCGGATTGTAAGGTGACCCAACAAAAGTACTATACTATACTCAGTATTTTTTCTAAACAGTATTTTTTTTCTTGAAAGTTTCCTATAAACAGAACAGGTCTTTTTTATTTCATACCTTGATTCGTTTTGAATACTGACTTCCTGCAGCCTTCCTCAAAGGAGTCATGTGTTACGTCAGCTGGTTTATATTGGGTTTGGTTGTCCTACTGCTCAAGGTGTCCCGACATCTTTAGGACAGCAGCCCAGGTGTGATGTCCCACTTTCTCATCCCATTGGGTCATTTCTGACTCTTGATTGCCCCATTGGTCCAGTATTTTTTTTTAAGGAAAGCATACACTGCAATTTTTGGTCTGCATTTTTTACTCAATTTATGGTTGTACGTAAATTTGTGAGTCAGGCTTAATTTCAATTTCACCTGCGTCTTTAACTTTGGCTTTGGATTTAAAACTGTGTGAGTTGGAATTATATTTGAAACTCTAAAATTGTACTGTGTATGTCCGGCTTTAGAAAAACAAGTCTTGTATAAACCATCTGACACAGGACATGTCACAGTAACATCACGTGACTCTTCTGGAAAACACTATGATTCTATAAAGGCACTAATCTGTTTATAAGAGACTAAGAAAAATATTATCTAAACCTTTTTGGACTAGAACATATTATCACAATGTGTTATGGGTTGGACCGCACAAAGAGCAACAGTTCTTTCCACTTAATGCACATTGACTCAACTGAGAAACACAAGACATTTGAGCTAGATGGCTAAATAGACTTTGGCGTAATTTAATAAATACACAGACTTTGTGTTTGTGTTTGAAGCACTTGACTCTCTAGAGCAGGGGTCTCAAACTCAAAGTCCTTGGGGGCCGCAGGAGGCAGAGTCTGGGTGAGGCTGGGCCGGATCAGGTATTCCACAAAAAAAGCTTTGTTAAATCCTCTCAAACGTCATTACTAACAGTTCTTTAACTTCAATGGGTTCTTCTGAACCTGAGCAATCCTGAACTTAAATGGAATATTGAAGAACATGAATGAGCTGGCTAAGTGGCCCCATTGGATGTCCACTCCCCTCGGTGATATTGTCATATATATGACAATATAACATAACATCAGCGTTAATTTGCAGATTCGTTGTGATAACAAATCCACATGGATAGTGGCGATCAAAATGCAATCAACTTTCAAACAAATCAGCCCATTTCAAATGATGGGAAAACAAAATACAATCCCCATGATGCCAAATCCAATGTCAGTAACATTGAATTTGTCCAGCTCAAGGTCAAACATGCTCATTTCAAACACAGTACGAAACAGTAATTTTATGACGGCTATGTGATGTTACACAAGCTCCTCCATTGTTGTTAAATGTTTCTCTGCCTGCATCAAGCCCTGCCAATGGCCCGCCCCCAGGAGCCATATACTCCTCTGTGATGGTAGGTTGGTTCAGTTCCAGCTTGAACAAAAAGGAACCTTACACACACAAAGCGGTAACGAGCCATTCATATAAAACTTGCAGGGCGCACTAACATTAAACCTTCATATGGTCCTGCGGGCCACAAAATATTGTCTTGTGGGCCGCAGTTGGCCCCCGGGCCGCGAGTTTGAGACCCCTGCACTAGAGTAAAAATTAAAGCAGAGCAGCACATTATGCTTTAGTCAGACAGCAATATATGAAGTGTCCACAGTGCAGATAATACATTAAATGCCAAACTAAAAGCCTTTCCGGCCAGAAACCCTCTTAAGACTCTAACCTTGTGTACTTGGTGTTAGCTGGCCTTTTAAATCTTGTCTCGTCAGACAGAAGTCAGTCGTATGTTCCAGACGTGGACCATAAAACCTTTTAAGATGTCCTCCTTCTGAACATATTGTTGAGTAGTGTTAAACTAAATCTGCCAACACTACTGTTTTTAAGCCCAAGCATGTTAAATTGTGCCAGATACAACGTAAAGTGTTTCCTAATTTGAGAAGAATCTGTTTTTTAAGACGTATATGGTCTTAAACCTGGTTTGCAGATCACTTAAATCATGTTTTAATGGTTTTAACTGGTTGGTTTGTGGCCGGTGTGGAACATACACTGAGTCCTTTCTGATTCTTGCTTAACTCAAACAACGCTGCTGACATTTTATTTAATTAATGGGAAAAATGCCATAGGTTTTGTGTTTGTGCCAGTTACCTTTTTGCTATTTTTGTGCCAACGTTTGCTGAATCATTTATTTCAGTTGAACTTGTGTTTTAACAACAGTAAAACATTGCTAATATGTTGTTTACATAATGTTGAAAGCCAACAACTAAACCTGGCAGAGGGTAAAGGAAACAGTTTGATTAGTCTTTGGCCTTTTGGGATTGAGTATTTTAGTTAAGATCTTAGAAGATTTTCACTGATTGGATGCTTTCATTTTTTGCCATTTAATTCTATCTAATGTTTTTTTGGCCCCACCACAGTCTGATTTAAAGCCATTTTCAGCCAATTATCTTAAAGAGGCACTACTTCCAGCCAGTAGAGGGCACTTTCTTTGATGTTACGTAAACAGCGCAATCTTAACAGATCAATCCTTTACAAGTTTAGACTCCACAAGCCGGCAGAGAACGTGTCTTTAAAACAGCAGGGTATTTTATTCAAATACGACTGCTAGAGTCCAGTGTACTGGCCTATTTCTCCTCGAGCACATGACACACATAATATCCCTTGAGATAAGTCCTTTGGGACAGGACAGTTTCTGTCCAGCTGAGGGTACTGTGTCAGTAAACAATCCATTAAAATGATTTTGAGAATATTTATTTTTGGGCCAAAAGTTACACAGTGCTGTTTTAATTTGCAAAATGTAAAAGTCTGACTCATATATTAATTATGATTGAAGTGTATAATTTCGGTGCTACATAATTTGATTTATGGCTTGGATTGACAAATTATTTTGACAATATCACATTGAAGACCATTGTTCTTTGTGGGACGGATATTGCAGTTGTTGCTGTTGCAATAACAATAAATTTGTAATTCATGGTGTAGCCCTACTTTACACTATTTATATGTATTATCAAAAAATTATTTTATCATGAATTAATTTTGTTTTTAGTTTTTGAAAATGACATATCTCATTGTAACAAAAAGATGAATGAAGTCTTAAAGCACTTTTCAAACCACTTAAATGAACGAATGACAAAATAAGCTATTTCTTTGTACCATTACTGGCCAGGATTTACCCAAACTGTGCTTTTAGAAACAAACGCAGGGTTCCCAGGGATAAAAAAAAAAAAAACGCTTAAAGTGCTTAAAATATTTAATACATAAGCGTTTCACTTTATGGCTTATTTTAAGGATGATGAGCTAAAGTCATGGTGAACCTTGGAAGGGTTTGAAAAGTGCTTGAATAAAACTTTGTAAAAACTGTAGAGATCCTGAAGGACTTTCCTCTTTTGTAAAACTGCTTAATTATTATTTAAGATGTACATTTTATTGTATGGGTCTTTGATTTTTGAATACACAAGTTTTAATGACGGCCGGGTTTATGTTGAAAACTGCAGGGGAACGTTTGTTTTTTACAGAAATTCTTACTGAAAATGTGCTGAGAATAAATCCTTCTCGTTTTAAATGCAGTGTTGGCTTTTCGTTTTGTGGGTGGTTGTATTTTCCAGGTCCAAGTTGTTACGCTCAGATCACGTTTGTTCCCTGACTTAACTCTTCACTCTCTGCCCTGTCATTTTCCTTCTTTTTTTACTGTCTCTTCACACTCATCCATTTGCTTTGGTTGATAACACTCTGCCCAATGCTCTTGTAATCTCCACAGAGGTAAGCCACAGAGGTCCTGCATGTACACTGTATTTTATAACCAGGTCAAAACAATTGGGTTTTATCTGTGTCTTTGTCGAATTCAACCAAACATTGTGAATGAATGAGTGAACTCTGTTTGTCCCATAATGCATGAACTGTTCATCTTTTTATTTAAAGAAGCATGAATTATTTCACAGTAAATATTTGACATTGAAAACCCCACAACACTAGTTTTAGGACAGTGCTGTAATATTTGTGTTGCATGTTCAGTGTTTCCTAAATTGTGGCATTATTCACACAAATGTCACTAAACCAGTCACACTTTTTCAAATATTGTTCATTAAAAAAAAAGAAATGCAGTTAAAACTCAATTTATTTAGTGCTTTATTATTTAATATACTAATTCATACTAATGGTTTAGTTTAGGGCTACACTATAAAAACATGCAGTAAGTCAATTATAAATATGGTTATAACAATATGAGCTGCTAAATTAGATTCCTCTTTGACAAAATAAAAGGATGTCTGATTAAATTTGATTTTAGAAAAGCGACTGAACAAGGACTAAATCAAAAAGACTAACCAGGATTGCAGAAATGAACCAGGTCTAAACCAGGACTTCTTTATTCGGACGCAGCACAGATTAAATGTTTAGTTTAAGATTCTGTTTGAACAACATTTGTAATATAATATTAATAAATTAAATGCAGGGCACACAGAAGACCATAACGTTAAAGTTCTTCACGATACAGATATTGCGATAATGATATTGTGATAACTATAAATGTTCAATATATTTTGCAGCCCAACAACATATATATATGTTTAAAAACATAAATAACAGAAAAACATTTTGATTGGGCAATATTTTTAAAGCTATTAAATGTAGGCTTTGGCGATGTAGATATTAAAATATGCCAATAATGCAGTTCAATGGAAGTTATTTATGTAGTGTCATACCACTATACTAATTTAATACTCTTAATACTCTCTTTCTTACTTTACAGTGAAAACCAGACTTTAGTAACAGGTTATAGCAGAAACTGTAAAGTGGAAAAAAACTAAAGCAGCAGAACTAGTGGCCAGCTTAGGCCAACACTAACTATAAGATTTTTGTTTCCTGGACTGAGTTTAGAAGAAGGTTTTTAGAGAAGAGCTTGATTACTAAAGGTTCTGGCTCCTCGTCTAGTTTTAGAGACTCTAGGGAACACAACCCTTCATCCTTAGAGCTGAAGGTTAAGTTAGAAATATATAATGTGCAGCCTTAGGCCCCTTATTCTTTACCAGCTGCTCTAATTATAATCTCAAAACTGTGCATGTCTGTAGTGTTTTTCTAAACATGAAAGAGCCAAAAGATTTAGTGTGCCACAGGCCCAAGTACCAGAAATATTGAAATTGTGATAGATTAAGCATTTGGGAAACACTGCACTAAATAAAAATCCGCCAAAGTGTTTCAATACAATTGCATCTGACTTGTTTAACTGTTGTTTACAGGGCATCGAGCGTCTGAAAGGAGAGACGGGGAAATGGGGCAATGTCCCGTGTTGGGAGGCCATGCAGGCGGCATTCGGCGGGCCGTTTTCTCTGTCCTGGTGCAGTCCGTTCGCTGGACTCAGCTGTAAAAAGAGCCCTCAGGAGCACATCCCTGTCCCGCAGGGAGAGATCATCGAGGAGGACGTCATAGAGATCCCACTCAACTAGCACTGAGCTTATATAACCACTACAGATGTCGACTTTAACAGGGCTTTTCAAGGAATCAGCCACAAAAAACATGTTATTTATATTTTATATTTTAACCACTTATAAATAAAACATGGTCATTACTATAGTGTTCTGTCAGGGAACACACCTAAACACAATTAACACAGGTGTTACTTGACGAAATAGAAAAACGCACAGCGGGGAAAGTATATAATTCTGAACTATAATGTCTTCCACTGATGCTTTAAGACGCTCACTATTGGCACCGTTTGGGTTTGTGTTTTGTTTTATGCATGTTGAATTTAGACTCTTTATACAAATTTATACGGCTAATGCAACAGTTAATAACTTAAAAGGTTTTTTGATGCTGAAAGCTGCACTTGACACAAAAAAATCTTGTAGTGTGCATTTTCTTATAAAGTACATCATTTCTTTAAACACAAATTGTTCCAAACGGCTCCTTGCAGCAGGTGCTAACTGCGAAGAAGTTGCTGAATAATAAATTGTAGCATTACTTTAACTTTTAAAGCATGAACCATCCTCTTGCCTTTTATATCTGTCGTAGATCACACCGTGCCTTATCTCTCTTGTGTGTGACACTTTGTGGGAAAAACTGTTTTGACCCTATAGTGCACACGTGCACAGTAAATGGTAAGTATTTGGTGTCATATTGAGTTAAAACAGCCCCTGATGAAGGGCTTTCACCACTAAAAGGGGGCTATAATCCATGGACCACTCGAGTTTACATTGTTTTCCCATGTTACATTGTATTGGGTTAATTTTTAATAAATGTAATGATTTCATATACAAACATCTGGACTACTGTCTTCAGTTAACAATTAGACAAAATAATTTATTATAAACTTTACAAACTATTTACAAAATAAACATCAGGTACATTTATATACATCCTCATAACAGTACATGTAAAAAATATGATCTAAACACTGTTTGCCCCCCACAGAGTCAGATGCACTTTTTACTTAATGTTCTCTCTCCAAAAGAGTCTGTCTGCAGGTTGTGTCTCAGTGCTCCTTCTTGTCCTCCTCCGTTTGCTGACTCTGTGGTGATGATCCATGAAGCAGCAGAAGTCCACAGAGAATCAGAGACAGGCCGATCCACCACATAGTGTCGTGAGTCTCTCCAAAGATGACTCGGCCAAACACTGCCTGACCAACGGACACACGTAAAGAAATGTGAGTAATATCAAAGGTGAAAGACACGGACAAGCTTTATGTCTGTCATGTGTGGAGTAGATCTTACGGAGGCGATGAAGTTGGATGCTGTGGTGGTGACGGTGGCTCGGGCCGAAGAGGAGCAGAATCTCAGGGCTTTGGAGAAAAACGTCCACATGACAGCGTTGCAGAGAAACAGCAGACCTCCACAGAGCAGCCGCAGAGGGATGTCGACCTACAAGGACAGACAGACATGTAATAATACCATTGTTACTGTCAGACTCTCGAGTTTGACATGCTTTATGTGGTCCTCCAATACATTTTTTAGATGCATCTAAAACCTGTTCAAAGCCAACTAACTAAACTCGAATGTGGTTAAAGGGTAATTATATGCAGGGTTTCTAAGGGTAACGTTTATAAACTTAGTCCAATCTTATGGGTTTTTAGTCTTCATTAGTTAAAGTAAATAATAAATGGGTTTACTTTTGTCACTCAATCTAGTCGTATAGTTCTGATTGATATCCTCTTTCTGATCTGAGCTGTGATTGGCTGAGGACTACAAAAGTTTGGACATCCTTGCTTCTTTTTTGCCATCAACAAATCGTATTCTACAAAAGTAAACTGAAAACAGGAGTGGGTTTAGCACTCAGTAATAACTGTCTGCATCACTTAATTTAAGTTCTTCGTAAGATATGTCCGATTTACAGTGTTAAGAAAAGATGACAGTCCAGGTTCTCACCCAGTCACAGATAGCCTCCGTCTCTGTCCAGTCTCGGAGTCCAGACGCGCACATTTCTTTTAAACCCGAGCCCAGAGACAGTTTTGCGGAAAGTGAAGCCGCAGCGCCGCAAAGTCCAGCTACTAACGCGTAAAAAGAGCCAGAAACCATGGTTAAAAACAAACCAGGAAGTGTACATTCATTTACAAGGTTTGCCGTGTGGTTAAGGAAACGCATATGACACAAACCGGAAATTACAAAACTTCAAAATAAAACCCAAGTGAATGAGCGGCATCAAGTCCCGCCTTCTACGTCAACCTTCTGTTTACGTAATTACAAACCAGATTAATAATAACACACTAGTTTGAATCTGATCAATAATAATACATTGGTCTGAAAGGAATCTTATTTCTTGTGGTTTCGTCAACATTTACTTTTACATATCTTTTGTTTTATGCTTGTTTTTTTGTTTTTGTTTTAATAAATATGTAAAATAAATCAACAATAAAGCCTACCTCCTTTCTCTTTCTCTGTTGAACAGGGTATTCATGTGGGATTTGTGCCCGTTCTACAGCATTTCTTTCGTGGGGACAACACCAGGTCAGAGGAACAGGCAGTTGTGTTTTATATGTTACATAGAGTATATATTATGATATGTAAATAATAATTAAATGATCAAATGACTGAATTGTCTGCAACTGCTCTGTGCACAACACACACTACTTTATTAGGTTTATGAGCCGAATACAAACAGACAAAAAGCCAGACAATCTAAGTAGATTTATCTGAAACAATATAAAAAATTAATAAATGAATTTGAATTTAAGATGCTGTTAAAGGGTTGCTTTAAGGTGGATACATGGTGGTTTTTTATTAATATTTATTTTTTGTATATTTTTATGTTCATGGTCTGTCTTTGCTGTAGCAGGCTCCTGTCACGTGGTACTAGTTTTGGTTTTACCTGAAAGGGCGGGACAACGTGACGACAAATGTGTGCGCAGGCGCAGAGCGTTCCCGTGATTCCTTCGAAGCCAAGGACAAGGAGCGGTGCTTTTGTTTTTCCAGGACGCGGGTGTATTTTTTGGGATTTAAAATGAGTAAAGGGAAACCAAGCGGAGTGTCGTGGGTGAAACCAGCAGAGCCGTCATTTTTAAAGAAGTTCAAAAACGATGTTGGCTACAAAGAAGGGCCTAATGTGGACACAAAGGTGAGGATTAACCGTAATTTAGCCTTAGAGCTAACACAGCTATAAGCTAGTAGTGTTGTTTATAACTGTAAGCATAGTCAACATAGTGTTTTAACGTGTCTTATAATGTGATTGTAATTCCAGCTTAGTAATTAGAATTTTCTCTGAAGCGTTTTAATTGATTTAAGCGAATAAGGAAGTGTGTTTATGATGTTTTTGTACCTGATACAGTCCATTTACTGAACATGCAGCTGATAAAATGTGCACTTTCTGAAGCTTGTGTTTTAGGATTCACTTTGTATTTTGTTTCTGGAAGCATATGTTTATTGAATTGGTTTGTGTTTGTTCCCTCTCAGCGTCAGGTGATGCCGACTCTGGACGACGATGACAGCGGCAGTGACCGAGAGGATGAGCTGCCTCAGGTGGTGGTGTTACAAACTGGAGACCTCACAGTGGAGGAGGTGAAGAAGATCAAAGAAAAAACCCCTGCAAAGGATAAAGAGAGAGGTTGGTGATGAAATACATTAATATTTAGTAAAACCACAAGTGACACAGACCACAGACGGAAGGAAAAGTTTTATAAAAGTGTGCAGTGGTCAAGTCATGCCGTTTAAAAAACAAAAAAACAAAACAAGAATAACTATCTTTATCAATTCATTTACAGCCATGAAAAACTGGGAAAAAGGACATTTAGGTCCTGGTATCCCTCAAAATATTCACAGCACCATCCTGATGTTTCAGTGTTACTCTGGTATGTTTGTGTTTACAAAAGGATTTATGTAGGATGGTGCAAAGAATCATATTAAAGCTGCTTGACAGTTTAGATAACAGCAAATACCTAAATAATCAATGAAGCCATTCAACACAAGTATGTGACTGTGACTGGATGAATAATAATAATAATAATAATAATAATAATAATAATAATAATAGGAGTTAAGCCCCTTGAGACTCTATGGGGGAAAAAAAATATATATATAATCCATTATTATTAAGATTTGAGCAACCTTTTAATTTTAAAAAATACTAACCGGCAAAAAGATGGCATCTCCATTTAGTAAAAGGACATGGAATCAGAATCAAACCTTGTAAAACCTTGTGTTGTTGTTTTAAAGTGGCCTGTTCAGTGTCTGACAGAGTTATTCTTTCTTTCGCTTGGCCACCTTTGTCTGTCCAGATGTTGAAACTGTGTCTTTGTGCTTGGCTCAAGTCTAAACAAACATTTTTCTCTACCAGATGACAAACCTGCTGATGGTAAAATCCTATTCAAGAAACCGGCCAAGCGCTCCTCTTCGGAAAAGTTCAAGGGCATCACTGCGACCTCAAGCAAAAAGAAGAAGAGTGGAGTAGCTGAGGAGAAAGAGGAGAAAGATGAGGATGAGGAGGAGGCGGCGGAGAAGAAGGAAAGCTCTGGGAAGAAGGTCAAAAACAGCAGCCTCCTGTCGTTCGGCGGAGACGACAGCGACGAAGAGGAAGAGGACTAAGTGTTGTAGTTCAGATTATGAGGCTGTCACATGACCAACGGCACAGGTGATACGTTTTACACTTAGGAAAACGAGGGGCTGACTGTAATTAACTGTTTGAATTATTTTATGTGGATACTGTGTAATGTGCCCTTCATTTTACTGTAACTTTGCAAAGTCGGGGATTATATTTGTTCCCTGGAGCGATGACATCGTGAGGTTCTTATTTATCCAGGTCTTGGTTTACTGAAGTAATCTAGGAGTAGTAATTGTGACAAGCGACGTGAGGTTAGTGGATTATTATATGAACCTAAAAGCGTGGCCCTAAATTCTTCTTTCTAACGGCAGCTCTTGAACGGGTTATTGTTCAGAAAGCCATTCTTTTCAAACACACAACAAAGTACATATTTGATATTTGAACAAGAAAAAAAAACAGGTGCCAGACGTAAAAACCAGGTCACTTACATGTCAGTTTGGTGCTCAGTCATTAAACATAAATATACCTCAGAAGTCAGGCTTAGTTCGTCTCTTTTGTGTAAAGTACTGTGCAAAAGTTCTAGACAGGTGTGGATAGTATTTATTTTTATTAGTTTGGAAAATGCAAAGTGAAAGGACAGAAGACAATTGTAAATCAATATCTGGTTTGACTTTGGCTCAAAACAGCAACAGTTCTTGTATTTCCACTGGATGCGGGCAGGTTATTTTTCAAAAACATTTGGACTAAACCAGAGCTGAGATCTCAGAAGGGACTTAGGTTAAATTAGAAAGAACCAGGCCAGACTCCATGATGCTGGGATCAGGGTCACGCATCACGTCGGGGGGACTGCTCGTTCTGGGGACGTTTGTCTGTTCACTCACTTTGCATTTTGTAACTTGATAAAAATGTTAATGATATTGTACTTAACCGAACCTAAAACCTCTTGCACAGTGCTGAGTTTTAAAGAGGAAAAAATAAGATGCAAATAACCCAGATACATATGCTACTTTTATAAACGCAGATCCATGATAAATGAGAATATTTAGTTTTAGTTAGATACATATTTAGTTGGGGTTGTCCAGATAGCAGTAGTTAATGGTATTGAAGCACAATTTATTCATTTGACTTCCTCCGATCCTGTTAATTTTTTTTTCATACAGCGCCAATGGTAAATATTTTCAGACAAAAGTTCTGTCATGATGCTCTGTTAAACTTTCAAGGCCCAAACATTTGAAACTCAAAATCGACGAGTACTCTCATTTCAGTTCTCAGCCTGAAGACCTTTGACCTCGCACGTCGTCAGTGTGTCCTTAACTACTCCGAGACTAATTCAGTAAAGGCCTTAAGGATTTCAACTCCAGTGTAAACCAACAGGACTAGACCGTAGTCACCCTCAAATATGCAAGACTTACTCGTTGTCACATTTAGTAACCCTCTGTGCATTCGTCTCGTCTAGTTTTAAATAGGAGCCTTGTTGAACCTGTGTGAACTCATGCTGAAGAAGTCCTCATTGTAAAAATATTGATACATTCAGTGCTTTATTGAATGTATGAGTATATTTTAGCTTCGAATAAGGAGCTGTCACATTTAAAGCAGAAACGATGCATTCATGTTAATGCAGTTTTTATGTGAATATGATTTTTTGTGTGCGTTTTTATAGATGTCCTTGTGCTTTAAACATTAAAACCTCTACAAGATTTCTTTATGGCTTTTGTCTTAATCACTTTTTGAAATCATGAAGCAGAGTAGTTTTATTTTAACCTCTTTATTCAAAAAGGCATGTTTCATTCTCACACCTGCATCCAGATCATTACAATTGATGGAAGAACCCTTGACTTAGAAAAATCATAAACATAAAATCGTCTTCTGTCTCTCGCTCGGACGCTGCGCTCAACGTGACCACCACAGCCTCCATCGTCCTTGTAATAAATACACTCGCTGATCGTCCCTGGTGAGTTCTGGATACGACTTTGAGAAAGACGTTGAGGGCCAATGAGATCCTATTGCATGGATATGTTTTTAGGGTTACTGTTAGAAATGTAAATGATGAAAGCAAAGAACTAATTACGTGAAAGACAAGCCACTAATTTCAGGGCAGAGCAACAAAAAATATTTAACACCATCAAAAGAAGATTGTGGCAAACGGAGCAATGCTGCCATTAACCGTCCGTCTCAAACGAAGGCTCAGAAGACTTTGGAGCATTTTCAGTTTGATTGTTTGGAGAGGAGAGCATTCAGAGCAGCTCAAATAATGTCTGCGGTGACTCTGCAGACGCTGATAATCACCAGAGACAAGTCATTGTATTTCCTTTGTTTGTGAAAATGACAGGATGCGCTGTGATTTATGCAAATTAGCCTTGTACAGAGGGGCTCAAAGACTAAAAGGCATCCAACTTAAACTGCTTTATTTCCCGCTGACGGGTTAATGCACACTTCTGTTTTGTGTTTGCATAAAAAGAAAATACTTAAAAGAAGTTAGACTGGATTATTACTGGAGTTATAATCTGTATCTAATGTACAATGAACTAAGGTGTTAGAAGGCATCAAAAATCTGCTTTTTTTTGGTAATTTTTACACAGTAAGCTTCACAACAACTATCTCTACAAGTACCTTTTAATAAAACAAATAAAAAAAAGGGAAAAATAATGAAGTCAGTGCAAATGAATTGAAAATATGCCGATTTGTCTACACGGTAAAAACAAGTGGCAAGTCAATTATTGGACTATTTATCTGAACAATTTTGCCATATATTTAGAAAATGAAAGCAGTATTGGTGAATTAAAACTAAACTGAAAGTTTAACGGTCTAATAAACACAGAGCCCCTTTTTGTTCTATTCTAAATGTAAGGGACATTTTTCTGTGTGTAGCACCAGCATTAAACAATCTGGAAATCTTGCATATTATCCCTTCAGAAATGTAAAAAAAAAAAGGTTAAACTGACATTTTATACTCTGATCCAAAAGCCTCTGAGCTCATTTTTATAAAGTGATCAAAATAAAAAAGCTAATTTCATTCAGTTTCTTTCAGATTACCTTTAATAAACTTTAATAATGACGCCCAAACCAAGGGAGAACAGACTCAGTTACCCTCTGTGTCAGTGTGAGCAGTATTTCTATCTTCTCTCTGTACCTTTTGTGACGGATGCAATGTAAAGTCCCTAAAATAAAAGCCACGGTCCTCCACATCGGGACGTCCTAACTCTCACAGCACGTTCAAGTACAAAAAGAAATGCCGGTCAAAGATCACAGTTCCCCAGGTTTAGACCAACGGCAGGAGCGTCTCGGGACTAGCCCATAAACACCCGTTCTCCGACCCCTGCGTCGAAAGTGGGGTTTCAAAGCACTCTCCGGATTCCTGGGGGATGTTACAAAGTTCAAGTCTGGGTTGTTCTTTTTTTTAATTTTTATATATTTTTTGGATGACAAGGGTCTGGAGATCCTTTCCGTTTCGTTTGTTTTGATTGGTGGATTTGTTTTAGCTTGTTTTTTTGTTGTTGAAAGGTTCGCGTTGGCGTCAGGTTTCTCCTCTCTCCTGTCCACGGGGCACGTCTGACTTCTGAGGGCTGCGGGCTTTTATAGAGATTTCTTGGTCAGTTTCTTGCCCTTTTTCAGGGTCAGCTTGTTCTTGATGTATCCGCGCTTCCTCTTGGCCGTCTGCAGGGCGAAAAGAGGGAGCAGTGAGTAGCATTTAAAACTTAAATGTCACATCATTTAAAAATAAAAAGTGGTTGAAAGCCCTGAGATTTAGTGAGTAATACTGTACACTGTGTATCTATTCAGCATCTGCCACACTCTGTTGTGATTTCCACTTTAAACACACCTTTTTCGAGGTGTACTTCTGTTTGTTGGAGTCGGTGCTCCTCAGCTTGTGCTCCACTCGGTCCCTGTTCTCCAGCTTCTTCACCTTGTAGATCCTGACCAGCCAGTGCTCGGAGGTGAAGGCCTCCTCTAAGTGCTTCAGCTTTATGTCCTTGTTGCCGATCTCTGCGTTACGAGTCCGGTCGAAACCTGGCGGCGTCCGGAAGTCAAGCTTAAGAGACAGGGATAAAGTTAGAGTAGACTTCATTACAATCATACAAATTAACTCATGTGTATTAGCCAGTCGTTCTGGACACTTATTAAATACTTTAGGTTGTGTTCATTCTTTCAGGCTGCCATGTTGTATTTAAGTCAATTTTGTCAGTGTCAGTGTCTCCAGTATTTTTTACTTTTTGAACTTGTGTATACTTTATTAAAAAAAAGGCCATAACAACAAAAATGACTACTATTGTATACTTTATGATTCTTAAAATAGGAATAGAAGCTGTTTGGATTTGAACAGGTTTTACATGGATTTGAACAGGTTTTAGTTGCATTTAAACAGGTTTTGGATAGATTTGAACAGGTTTTACATGGATTTGAACAGGTTTTGGATAGATTTAAACAGGTTTTAGTTGGATCTGAACAGGTTTTAGTTGGATCTGAACAGGTTTTAGTTGGATCTGAACAGGTTTTAGTTGGATCTGAACAGGTTTTTGTTGGATTTGAACAGGTTTCATTGATAACAGTGACTCTCCAGTATTTATAACTTGTGCATACGTTAGAAAAATGCCATAACAACACAAACTTCAGCGGCTGTTATAAGCCTCGTAGAGTTTAAGTTCATGCAGGTCTTTGAGATTCTGAAAATAGGACGGAGAAGTTGTTTGAGAAGTTGTGTTGCCCTGGCACAGTTAACAGCAGCCTCTCTTTTTCAGAGCAGCTTGCAGAGGCTAAATATTATCTATGGTTCTCTCCGAGCTGGTCCTTACCATGTATCCTTCAAATGCTAGAATTACATTTGACTTGTTGCATAAGTCAAAGGTTGAGTCATACATGTAACTGTTAGCCTTGGCTCATTATCAACAAGAGAACAAGGAGAAAGGCTAGTCTTATATATGGTACCGGGCAAGAGGGTTCCCTCAGAAGAAATGTCTTTAAATTAAGTAAAAGGTTAAATCATAAATGTGGAATGGAAAGAAATAGTAAAATGTGTGGACATTACCCAAAATAAGCAAATTTTATGTCTAAGCCAACTTAGGGTAAAAGCCACAAATTAATTACTAACAAGCACAAATTATATATTCGTTTGGTTAAATGTGTTATTGTCTTGGTTTATGAAACTAAGATCTACTAATACATTACACTACATTAAACCTTTGTTGTCTTTAAAGTTGAAGTAAAGTGTGATTGGTACCTACTAATTGAGCACAACGCTTTTTAAACTGAGATAAGCGTCTCACCTTGTAAATAAAAGATGGCGACCCCCACTCACATGTTGAACAGGAGGGTATCGGCGCCCTCTACTGGTTGCTTCAGTACCTAATTATTTGTGCTTATTACAGAGTGTTTTATAGGAAGTACCTGCATCTCTCCAAAGCGGTAGTAGGACATCTTGTACATAAGGCAGTTGAGTAGTGTTGGGGAGCCTGCTTTGTCCACTCTGAACTCGCCCTGTGGGGTGAAGTAGTCGCTCTCCTGCAGGTGGGACAGGGACACAGTCAAACACAAGTCCACAATTGTCGGTACTGTTGCTTTAGTGGGACTCTCGGCTCACCCTGATGTCCCGCGGGTGCTCCCCCTCTGCGATCCGCACCATCCACAGGAACTTGTTGATGTCGTCGCCCGAGTAACCGATCACACCGCCGAAAATGATCAGCACGTAGTCCACGTCCAGAGACTGCATGATCTCGTAGGCCGCAGTTTCATTGGACGACATGGCTTTGCCGACCTGGAACAGAGACGAGAACGAAGGAGCGAAAAGTGAGTAACAGATTTTACGTAAGAGCTGAGGGGTTGCACTTTAAAAGGGTTAATTGTTGCTGCTCCTAAACGTCACTGCTCAATTTCGAAAACAAATTATTCTTTATGTCATGGAAAGACTGCATTTTATTGTTTTTCTGACAGAAATGGTAAATTCAAATGGTTTTAGACCTTCAACATTTTGAACGTTTAGCAGTTTTTTGAAACAGATAGATAAAAAATATTTAAACAACACTGAATGCATGTATTAATAAATGACCTTGCTGTGTGTATAAATGTCCACTGGAGGGCAACATACACCAAGGAACCAACCAGGGCTTCTATGCAGCGTATATTTAAAATTCAATCAACAGGACTCAAGTACCCTTTTGAATTTGTCTAAATGGTTTTAGTTGGCTTTGAACAGGTTTTAGTTGGCTTTGAACAGGTTTTAGTTGGCTTTGAACAGGTTTTAGTTGGCTTTAAACAGGTTTTAGTTGGCTTTGAACAGGTTTTAGTTGGCTTTGAACAGGTTTTAGTTGGCTTTGAACAGGTAATAGTTGGATTTGAACAGGTTTTTTGGTTGGGGGGAAAAAAAATGGTACTTTCTATTTTCTAGGTCCTTAACCAGAATTTCCAGGTTTTCAAGGACATGTGAGAACTTTGTGTTCATTTAACCTATTTATATTTTAATCAGGAACAGAAAATACAACTTTATAAATAATTCAGAGCAAGTATTAAAGCCAGTGTTATATATATTCTGGATAATTAATCCAAAACTAAGCATCTGTAATGGCCATCATTTATTTTAAACCCTCAGATGCTTTTGAACAGGTCAGGCACAGATAATTAAATGAATTGAATCAAACATGTTTCCCACTGTTTAATGTATCGTAAAGTGTCAATGGAGCCTTTTTGTTGAGTGTTTACATAGATTTATTTGCCAGCTTTGCTTTGTTGCCTCTTTTGTTTGTGAAAGCTTCAGTTTCAGGCGACCAGGGAGTTAGCTGCTGCTCACTTAATCATTTTAAACTCAGCATCGAGTCTGGGCCTGGTCAGAGAGGACTGCAGCACGTCGCTGCTCATAACTCTTCTCTTATTCACTAATAAAGACAAAGTTTGCACTGCAGCCACAGAGGACACTAGAAAACTTAGAATCTTTTAACGTTAATGTGTTTTTTTTTCACAGTTGCAGGAATAGAGAATAAATAATGTGCCTGGAACACTGACTTCCTGATGTTTGCCAAGACCTGCGCTTTTGACTTTACCTGGAGCTCAGAAAGTCAAAGTGTACTGAATTTGAAAAAGTCAAACCTAAATATTTTCCTTAGCTTTAGGAAAAAAACGAGATAATACTGTATATTTGCAAAAAAAGAGATGCTGCAAGAATACTAAAGCAAAGTTACTGTTTTACTGCAAGATTAAAAATGCCCAATAAAGCGTACAAGATATTGATTATTTAAGTTTGTTTTGTGTTTAAAGTATGTTTTATAAGTCTTGTTACTAAAGTAGGCAGCCTGAAACCAATCAAACGTAATCAGTAATCTAAAAGTTACTATTGGACAAAATCATAGTTATTTCATTAGAAGAGGTAAGTAAAGATTTTATAATTACAGTCAGTAACAGAGCAGTCCCAGTCTCTCTTTGATTTGCGACAAACAATTGAGACATTATCAAGTATCCCTTCCACTTTTCATTAATCAAAGAATTGAGAACTCAAAAAACAAAGAAGGTAGAAAAGGTGAAAACTAGCAGCAGGTACAGAAGACTGTAGGTTGAGCTCCATAAACACTCCAGTCTAAGCAAAGTGCAACGCTTAGGCTTTAACCTGTCCTGTAATCAAATCCATAACGTCTCACCAGAGCTATATGACTATTGTTCCACGTGTTGTTGTCCACCAGCGTCGTCCGGTTGGCCATCCCTGCGATCTGATAACCGTAGTCCCACCACGACATGACTCTGGCGTGTTCGTCTGTGTTCTGTCTCAGCCAATAGTAGGCCTCCCTGAAGTCGTCCAGGATGTTCCGTGACCTGTAAGGACAAGTTACAGATATATAATGATATTTATAAAGGGTTAGGGCAGGGGACTCCAACTCGCGGCCCGGGGGCCAACTGCGGCCCGCAAGACGATATTTTGTGGCCCGCCGGACAATATGAAAGTTCAATGTTAGTGCGCCCTGCGAGTTTTATATGAATGGCCCGTTACCACGTTGTGTGTGGAAGGTTCCTTTTTGTGCTGGAACTGAACCAACCTACCATCACAGAGGAGTATATGGCTCCTGGGGGCGGGCCATCGGCTGGGCTTAACAACTTTATTTAATTTAACAACTATGGAGGAGCCCGTGTAACATCACATAGCCGTCATAAAATTACTGCTTCTTACTGTGTTTGAAATGAGCATGTTTGACCTTGAGCTGGACAAATTCAATGTTACTGGCATTAGATTTGGCATCATGTGGATTGTATTTTGTTTTCCCATCATTTGAAATGGGCTGATTTGTTTGAAAGTTGATGGCAATTTGATCGCCACTATCCATGCGGATTTGTTATCTTTACGAATCTGCAAATTAACGCCAATGTTACGTTGACAATATCACAGAGGGGAGTGGACATCCAATGGGGCCACTCAGCCAGCTCATTCATGTTCTTCAATATTCCATTTAAGATCAGGATCAGAAGAACCCATTGAAGTTAAAGAACTGTTAGTAATGACGTTTGAGAGGATTTAACAAAGCTTTTTTTTTGCCTCACCCAGACTCTGCCTCCTGCAGCCCCCAAGTAATTTGAGTTTGAGACCCCTGAATTAGGGTAATTATCGTTTTAGGTTGGATTGAGTTTATGGTTCTTTGCTAGATTATTGTTTTTTGTTTGGGATATGGTTTATGTTTTAGTTCTCAAAGTACCGGTCAGGTTTTATTTCCATATTCAGGTCAACTGAGCCTGGTTTGGCAAGCACCCTAAGTTTATGTTGTGTTAACCAGGAAATACAAAGCGATAACATGGATAACTTGCAGTAAATGTAAATGTCTGTGAGGTCAAAGCACGTCTTTGACATTCACTCTAATGCACAAGAAATAGCCCTGAAGCAGATGTGTTTGAATTTGTTTATGGTTTTAGAGAGAAAGCCATTACAACATTGCTTCCAGACACCTTTCAAAATAAACCTACTTTAAATAGGAATGGTAGTTTGAATGTGCTTTTGCAGTTTCACACTCCTTGTTTTGAGATCATGTAAACATGGTACCCCCTGTTTTAATCTAAACAAAAGAGACTGAAGAGATAAATGTCCAAAACTTTCATCAAAGAACATGTACTCAAAAAGTAAAATCAAAGTATAGTTTAGTTGGATTTAAACAGGTTTGCGATGGATTTGAACAGGTTTGCGATGGATTTGAACAGGTTTGCGATGGATTTGAACAGGTTTGCGATGGATTTGAACAGGTTTCAGAGGGATTTGAACAGGTTTAAGCTGGATTTGAACAGGTTTAAGCTGGATTTGAACAGGTTTAAGCTGGATTTGAACAGGTTTCAGATGGATTTGAACAGGTTTCAGATGGATTTGAACAGGTTTCAGATGGATTTGAACAGGTTTCAGATGGATTTGAACAGGTTTAAGCTGGATTTGAACAGGTTTAAGCTGGATTTGAACAGGTTTAGGCTGGATTTGAACAGGTTTCAGATGGATATGAACAGATTTAAGTTGGATTTAAACAAGTTTAAGATGATTTGAGCAGGTTTAAGTTGGATTCTAACAGGTTTTAATTGAATTCATTTACAGGTTTTCCAGGTTTTGAAAGACATGCGAGAACTTTAAGCGTGATGGGGTTCCTACTAGATTTATAAACTGTAAATGTCTTTTGTTCATAATAAAGCATTATTTTGATAAAATTTAACAGTATTAAAATATTTTCCTATTGTTCTCCACTTGGTTTAACAAAATACTACATTTTACCCAATAACCCTGTAAATCACAGTAAATGTTATTCTGACCCGTCGTGGTTGTACGAGGCCAGCACCACACTGGGGCTGGAGTAGGCGTTGCTTGTGACCCAGGTGCAGTGAACGGCGAACATCATGAGCAGCATCAGCATTAACATGGTCACTATAGACTTGATATTCGGCCCGAGCCCCTCTTCGGCCTTTTCCTGCTCCGACACGTGTTTGCGCACCTTCCCGGCCTGTAACACAAAGAGAGCACAGACAGAGTGACATTTGTAAAGGTTAGCGCGAGTGTAGCACGACAGGCTCACTATAAAGATGAGCTGTTAATTGTCCCCATTGAGGAAATTCACAGGCTGAGAATTAACTGCCGTAGCCGCTTTATGGAGTGTCTCGTTCAACGGCGCCTTTCAGGAGACGTCTAATAGGTTTCATTATTCCCTCTGCATCGATTTGGAGGAATAGAAGGAAATTGACGAGGACAACATAGCACATCAGAGACATCTGCTTTGTGCAAAGGAGGAGAAAAACGATGATGGGGACACAGATCGACCATTTTTGTAGGAACTAAATATTTTAACTGAAAGAAGTGTTTAGAGTTTAACTATGATTAAAATGCATTTACAAAGATGATGTTTTGGTTCAGAAGTTGGTTGTGTGGATGTTTAGCAGGAGTAAGTCACAAGAAACAGCTTCGGCCAACTAAACTAAAACTTTTTTTTTAATGAAACAAAACTAGGGCTGCACAATATCAGCCAAATGTGCCATTTAAATATTTCTTTATATTGCGATAACAATATTACTTGCAATATTTGAACGCTCTTTCACAAAGAACAAAATAAATTTAACGCTCTGGATGAACTCCCACTCGTCAAAACAGAAGCTAAATTAGTATCAAAGATTACACCAGGACAATTTTGGATGATTTTGAGAGAAGAGTCAAAGACTATAAAATAGAAGAGTACAGCGTTATTGTGATAACAATATATTTGTGATTTATTGTTCAACCTTAAACAAAACTGTTACCAAAGCCAGCTACAAAGAAGTCAATCTCTCTCAAGGCCTTCTCTTGTATGTTACGTTAAAATAAAAAAGAGTTTGTAAAATGTGAGTGTTTATTGTATCAGGTTATATTCTAAAACTAAACAATAGTCATTACACCTTATCTGTTCATTCATAAATTAATAACTAATACATTTCTATGTTGTTTTCTTGTTCTGGAGTTGTGTTCATCATCACCAAGAGATTTGTCAGACTTGTGCGATGTCATTTATAAATCCTCTGTTGTAAAATAATATTTGTGTTTTAGTGGAAGCTAATCCAAGTATTTACCAAGACAAATCCTTTTAGGGACTATGACAGAACAAAACCCAGAGTGCACATCGCTCATGCTCTAAGGTTGTGTTGTAGTACTTGAGACCGGTCTTGGCCTTGAGACATTTAGTAAAAGTCTTGTCTTGGTCTCAAATCAGAAAAGTCTTGGTCTCAAATTTATTTTTACTCAAGACCAACCAAGACCACAAATGGCTTATTTGTCTTTTGTTAGGACTGAATAAAAAACTCAATTATTTTATTAATAAAACTAACTTCAGTCTGGACTTAGACTGATTAGATTTTTTTTAATGTTCCCTTGTATCTAATAAAAGGTATTGTACACTGGTTCTGGTCTTGACCTGGTCTCACCCAACATCGTCTTGGTCTCGTGTTGGTCTAGATAGGCTCTGATCTTAGACTTGGTCTCGCTCAGTGAGTTTTGGACATTCTCTCCTTTGGAGGGTGTTTAAAGCAGTGACCTGAGCAGCTGGGACTGGCTTTAGGCTCAGTCTTATTTGACTCATTTGCAGGTTAAATTTATTTACTCTTACTGTATTTGTGCTTCTGATGAAGTCTGAAATGCTTTACTGTCTACACTGCATATGCCATTATTTATGACTTAAAACTATCAATAACAAGCATTTAGTAAATAATTCGATGTTGGACTGAGGATAAAAGATGTCATTTCCTGTAAGTCTATCTGCAGCAGGACTAAATGCTGCTGTGACCTCTGGCAGAACCACTTCCTCTGAGCCCTGACCTTGTCGTAAAGGTTGCCTGCGTTTTTCTTGTCGTCCTCGTCGCTGCTGTCCTCCGCTGGCGGGCTCTGTCGCTTCATATCGTCGCCCAGGTAGTGCTCAAAAACGCTGGAGAAAGCCACGGCCGACAGCATGCACACCACCGGCGTCAGAGTGAGCATCAGACGAACCATGACACCGGCAAAATACACGGCGCTGATGGCGTAGAGGGCCACTGCAAAGACACGAGGAGGAGGTTAAAGTGGCTACAAGACGAGATCTGAGCAAAAATGAGGTTAATGACACTTTAAATGTAGTTTCAGTCATTTCATTTAGTTCAATTTAATGCTGTCAGATCCTGTTAAAAGAATGTTACTGCAAGTGGGTAAAAAAGTAGGTGAAAAGTACTTTGCATTGTTCAAGTCATCATGTTTTTTAGACAGTATCTGACTTTTTCTAGAAACATGATATAATGTCTCTCCATTGAAAGTACGGTCTCAGAAAAGAGTGAAAAATAAATAGTAACTATTTATCCCAAGACAATGGTGACAATGGAATTTTTGACATTTCTTTGCATCAAAGGAACCCTGGTTTAATAAAGAAATGTGATTCAGTAAAGAGCCGCAGGAACACTGAATTAAAAGAACAAACAGACCTGACCTTAAAAAGAAATATGTACTTTATATATTCTTTTATACAGCTCTCACCAAAGACACGCTCGTCGTTGATGTTCTTGATGCAGAACCAGAGGCCTGCTGGGAAGGTGCAGACCAGGATGTGGAGGTCGAAGAAGAAGGACACCCAGGTGGTGGGCTGGTGCTCAGATACTGAGGCTATAATGGGGATGTGGATCTTAGCGTAGCTGCAGAGGGAAGATTAAATTAAGTACAGGTTGTGGCAAATGACAAGTAGACATTTATTTTAGACCAAAATATACTTCTTATTTATCAAAAAGGCAAGCTGTACATTGTGTAAACACTAGGAGTGATCCCATACCTCTTTTTCAAAGAACAAGTATGAATACCTAAAACTGAGTACTTGTCAATAGCAAGTATCTAATATTTATGAACAATACACAGACAGCAGATGTGATTTTTTTTTCTCAACAAACTGGTCTCTGAGCCTCTTGGCACAGTGCGTCATCATCTTCACTTACAGTTAAATAAGTCCAAACAGCACTGTATGGTAAATAGTAAAGGATTAGATTGCAGTGAGTGAAGTCTGTGGACGAAAGGCTCAGAGACCAGTGAGTACCATGTTCTCGTTTAAACACCAACACCTATTTAAAAGTTAAATGGAAGGATTCACATTTTAAATTTAGTTTAATAGACATTTGTGGGTAGGATAATGCTTTAATATTCAATAATTATTAATAGGACTGATCGCGTTTTGTTATAAAATCTGATCAGCTGTATTAACCACACTCTGTGTTGACAGTGTCTACAGTCTGTTATTCTGTTATTGACGATGAAGCTGTGGGAAAATCAAGTTTGGCTGATGTCACTTTTCTTGCGGATGACCCCTTGAGCTTTTACTGCACTGCAGCAAAACTTCCCTTCCTTCAAACCCTCTCCCACACAGAGTAAAAGCTACTGAGGCATGTGCACAAACACACGTTATATGAGCTCAAAGAGGAGTTTTACAGCTGCTGCAGTCTGACAGTTATCTGTACGGCTGGATCTAAGAGTGAGGAAAAGGAGCATTATCCGTTTTATTTTATGACGGCTCACTTACTCAAGGATTGAACATAAAGTTTTGAGAAGCTCAGGCCAAACTGGACTGCTTCATTTTCCTTTGATCCGTTTTTTTGAGGAGACTTTACAAACTGTTCTTTAATAAAAAAAAATATAAAATGACTAGTTTTTAGCAGAAATTATGTGTCACTCTGAACCAATTAAAGCGCCTATTTAATGTCAAATTTACTACAAATTAAAGAAAAAAAAAGTTTGTCACATCACATTAAAATTGTCAAATTGCATTTTTTTTTAGAATAAAAGTAATATAGCCTGTATAGTTTTTTTAAGGATTTAAACAAATAAGTGAAATTTTATCCATTGATCATGGGATATTACTTTTATATGTTAACTTAAAGGTGCAGTGAGTAGCTATTTGGTGGCATCTGGTGGCGTCTGTAAGATTGCAGACTCCCTACGGTAGCCCTGCAGGGACAGTTCTGTTGTATATTATGAACAAATGGCATTGAATTTGGTCAGATGATTAGTTTGCTTTAAAAATTTAGACACAAAATCTATTTAGTTCATAAATGCCCTTTGCCCTTGTGGAAGCATAAAGATAATGTGTTTCTCCTCTAGCAGTTTGTCCTCTCTGGGCATCTGTAGGATCAAGGCAGGAAGTAATGGCTCCTCCGGGTTGTATGAGGTTTCTATGACTAATTCTTTAAATATGATTCTTTATATATTCTTTAAATGATTAAACACTACAGAACACTGCGTTTTAATCCATTTCTTGTATTTGGTTTGTATCCTATTAGATTTTACACATTGCACATTTACTGTAGCTCGTTAACTGTAGAAGTTAATTGACTAAAACCAAAAGATCTGTAACTAACATTTATATCTTATGTGAAAAAAAAAACATTTTTCAAGCAAATTTCATTTAATTTTCTGTTGTATTGAAAGTAATTTGTAGCCGTCACTGTTGTTGGACACAAATGGACAGTGTTAAATATTGCCATCTTTCATAACAAAATGACCAAAATGTTCCTTTAATAAAATGCAGTATTAACTCCCACCTCCAGAGGAAAGATAACTTTTTATCCAATGCTAATGCTCTTTCACAGAGTAGAGCTGGACTTTACGCTAAACGAACCAAAGGACAGGGTGAAATAAATCTGCCGTGTGACAAAGACTACTTCTCACCTCAGCGTTTTATCTGCTACACTTTAAGAGATTTATAATACAGCTGTTCGATGAACCTCATTTAAAGCCGATTAATTACCCGTCCCGTGGTGAGGTGGCAGAAAACACCAGCCGTAATGACTTACCCGGTGTCCCACAGGGAGTAGAAGCGCCCACTCCACGGTGCGATGTACCCTGAAGGTGAAACAGCCATATGGATCTAGTTAGATTGCGCTTGTAAGTACATTTAGACAAACATACATCACAGCTACAGCCCACACAGAGCAGCCTGGGTGCATATGCCACTGTGGCCCGTCAGCGCGGAGCAGCGTCACGCATCACCAGGACGTGTAATTGCTGCGCTACATCCTTGCTGCATGTATCGATCACATAATTACTCTCTAATACGCTTGTGCGGTTGTGTGTTGAGGACATGATGGTGGCTGTAATGAGCTCTCTCTGGCCTCGTTGTCCACTCGCAGAGCAGAGCGGTGATAAACGAGGACGCTGGAGCTAATGGCTGCTGTTGCATTTCAAAAAGATCATCGGCACGGCTGGTAAAAGGTGTGTGATGTCAGAGGAAGGCTGTGGTAACCATAAACACAAATTGTTTGTACATGCTGTGCTTTAGATGCTGCTAAAGCACAGTTTAATCTTTTAATTATAGTGTCCACGCTTATCACAGGAGCTAAATGTCTCCTGAAGGCAAACAAAGGCAGTGGCATTGAGGCTAAAACGTAACAGGATTTTTTTTAACAGGAGACATTTTTTTGATTTAATTCATTAGGTTAATTAAAGGCCTTAAAGTGGAATTATTATCACTACTTTTCTGCTTTTGCTTCACTCCAATGACAAACTACAGCCAGCATCAGAGGGCCAAAACTCAAACTACAGCCAGCATCAGAGAGTCAAAACTCAAACTACAGTAGCATCAGAGGGCCAAACCTCAAACTACAGCAGCATCAGAGGGCCAAAACTCAAACTACAGCCAGCATCAGAGAGTCAAAACTCAAACTACAGTAGCATCAGAGGGCCAAACCTCAAACTACAGCAGCATCAGAGGGCCAAAACTCAAACTACAGCCAGCATCAGAGAGTCAAAACTCAAACTACAGTAGCATCAGAGGGCCAAACCTCAAACTACAGCAGCATCAGAGGGCCAAAACTCACACTACAGCAGCATCAGAGGGCCAAAACTCAAACTACAGCAGCATCAGAGGGACAAAACTCAAACTACAGCAGCATCAGAGGGCCAAAACTCAAACTACAGCAGCATCAGAGGTCCAAAACTCAGACTACAGCAGCATCAGAGGGCCAAAACTCAAACTACAGCAGCATCAGAGGGACAAAACTCACACTACAGCAGCATCAGAGATCCAAAACTCAAACTACAGCAGCATCAGAGATCCAAAACTCACACTACAGCAGCATCAGAGGGCCAAAACTCAAACTACAGCAGCATCAGAGGGCCAAACCTCAAACTACAGCAGCATCAGAGATCCAAAACTCACACTGCAGCAGCATCAGAGGGCCAAACCTCAAACTACAGCAGCATCAGAGGGCCAAACCTCAAACTACAGCAGCATCAGAGATCCAAAACTCAGACTACAGCAGCATCAGAGGGCCAAAACTCAAACTACAGCAGCATCAGAGGGCCAAAACTCAAACTACAGCAGCATCAGAGGGCCAAAACTCAAACTACAGCAGCATCAGAGGGCCAAAACTCAAACTACAGCAGCATCAGAGGGCCAAAACTCAAACTACAGCAGCATCAGAGGGCCAAAACTCACACTACAGCAGCATCAGAGGGCCAAAACTCACACTACAGCAGCATCAGAGGGCCAAAACTCACACTACAGCAGCATCAGAGGGCCAAAACTCACACTACAGCAGCATCAGAGGGCCAAAACTCAAACTACAGCAGCATCAGAGGGCCAAAACTCAAACTACAGCAGCATCAGAGGGCCAAAACTCACACTACAGCAGCATCAGAGATCCAAAACTCAAACTACAGCAGCATCAGAGGGCCAAACCTCAAACTACAGCAGCATCAGAGGGCCAAACCTCAAACTATAAGAGTAGTCCAATAAGAGTTTTAGGTCAAAGATTAAGATTTATTTAGAGATAAACTCTCTTACCAGTTAATCTCAGAACTGAAAAAGTCTCTTTGAATTAAGAGAAAAAACGTCTTTACCTTGAAAACTAAGTCCAAATGCCTTTGCTTCAAACTTTTCTAAAACATACATATTTATAGAAAACATATTCTGCTCAATCTTTGTTCATTTGGTTACATTATGGAAATGACTTGACACTGATTAAACTAGACTCCTCACTGACAATGTGTTGCATAAGAATAATTCAGAAACCTAATAAAGTATGTTCTCCATTTTTCCAGTATACACTGCTCCATTTCTGCCCCATCCTTCTGTGCGTTATAATCTATTCTTATGCTGCGCCTATTACACGAGACAGACCAAACCCTCTGGTTTTGAATTGCAATCATCAGTGAATATGATGCATTTTGAATCATAATATATTCAACCTCCTCTACGCTACTGAAACAGCCACATGCTACAACAATTCCCAGCACATTACACCATGAAGGCACTTTTTATTGTTTTGTTTCTTGTCTTTAAAAACCCTGGATAAACTGCTTACCCATGGAAAATGTTTTCTGAATCAAAAACAAGACATTATGTATGAATTCAATTAGGCCAAACAAATTGTAAGATTCGAAGGCAATGTGTGAATTTAAATTGAATGTTATGAATAGTATTATAAAGTCAACAAAAGCGGTAGTGCATTGTTAGACTGCTCATGTAAAACGATGTGAACGTGAGCTGACCTGTGTAAGTCAGGTAGATAACAGAGAGGAAAACCACTCCAGCAGCGACAGCGACTCCCAGGAAGAACAGGGTCTGAAACTCCTGCCTCGTGAGTTTGTCCTTGAGATACTGCAGGAAGGCATAGACCTGGATCAGCACGAACACACCTGCAGACAAAACACAGCACAGCACTGGGGTCAACGTCTGACATCTCCTCAGGCTTTGGTTTTAAGGTTACAGCTTGGTCAGGGAAATATCTGGATACAGACACACACATCCTATTCTTTACTACCACAATGGACAAAAAAAAGGTATGTATAAAGTTTAGACTGAAGGCAATTTATGGATTACAGCCAGATTTAGTTTGTTTACTAATGTTAACTACGTAGGCTACACGTAACTCATTGGTTGATACGTTTTAGTGAGTGTATGTCCAGTCAATTATTATTTTTTTTTGTGTTCTTAATATTGTGGGACAGTGTTGCCGAACCTGCGGAGAAATGGCCTTCCCCTTCGCCGCCCCGACCCTCTGTAACTCACTGCCCCAACACCTCTGTGACTGCACTGACCTCCCCAACTTCGTAAAGCAACACAAGACTTTGATTCTTGTTCTGATGTTTGTTTAATTGCTTTGCTTTGTTTCTGTCTTTTATTGTTTTCACACTATACGTCTTGAAAAACTTTATATAAATAAAATGTTATAATATTAATAATATAGTGCAAGCCTATGAAACATTAAAATAGACATGCCATGAATCTATATTGATGGATCTTAAGTCATTCACTCAGTCATTTTAATAATTGAGTAGAGCTAATGCCTTCAAATTACGAAAAATAATACATTTCTTACAAGTACACTGGCAGGCTGTTACTAATAAACAGAAAAGGCTCACAAAAAATTGACTACATAAAGTTTCTTCAATAAAAATTATTAAAAATTGTCTCTGGGCCTTTAAGTGCAGTAAAAACATTTCAACATTAACATTACTATTATATATTACTCCTGACCTGCTGCAGCCATGTGCTCGCTGGTCCTGATTGGCTGAAACCCCACAAAGGGGATCTGCATGGAGAGGACCAGGCCGATGATATAAAAGGTGCTGTAGGCTGAAAGAGAGAAAAAACAAAAAGCGGGTTACAAAATAATCTGGGGTATGCATAAACAATGTCAGTAAATCAGCTAATTAGGTCGTCATGCCCCGATAAAGGTTTACGAAATAGGGACAAGAATAAAAAAACTAGTGGGTGTGTGTGTCTCAAAATAAAACAACAAACTTCCAAAGTCCTTGACACACTGAACAAAAACAAAATACAAGTCACGCTTAAATCAGGATTGACAGTCTTAAAAGCGATGGAGCTTCACAGTTCAAATGATTTACACACTTGGGACTTCGCTGCACAAGCAAACAACAGACTCTGTGCGAAAGCTCCAACTAAACCTGAAAACCGTTTCGAACAAGCCCGCGGGGGTCACATTAAAAAAAAAAACACTAAAAACAAAGGCTCAATAACAAAGCTCTCCGATGAAGCTCTTCTGGTCTGATGCAGCCGATAACAAGTATTAAAGCTCTGGCTCTGGTGAACACACACTGCAGCATTTTAACAAACCAGAGAGACAGCCTGGGAAATAAAGACGTACTAAATTGGCACCGCAGGCTGCATTTCACTTCATTGGTTTGATGAGTTGGCTCCGAAAAAAGAACATGCATGTCTTTATACGGCATTCCCAGCAGGATTTATGGCTGGAAAGATATCACTGGTATGGTTAATGAACGAGAGATAAGACGCTGTGATTGGACGAGAGCAGAGAGTGTAAGAAAGATGTGCTTTTTAGGTTCTTTGTCATAGCACTGATGTCTTTTACCAAGTGAAATTCAGACTTGTTCAAGCTTTTTTTAACTCTTTGCAGCAATGCTTAGGTAAAATATTCAATTCTTCTTTTAGTACGTTTGTAAACTTTGAATTTGTAGCATGGCAAAAATACTCTTTGTGGCCAAAAACAGTAGCTTTGTAGAGTTAGCAGTTATAATTTTATAACACTAATATGAGGTGTAAGTACTAAGATGTATTGAATTGTTCATTTCAACTTACATTAAGGCAGTTTGTCAGGGGCCGACCCAACGCTGTTTTACCTCAAGAAATGAGCCAAATATTTTTTGAAGCTATACATTTTAAGCTTAAATGATACGTAATGTTGTTTAGCCCAAATCATCTGCAGACATGCCATAAAGAATAAATAAACAATTACACTTTTTGCACATCTAGTAAACGTCAAACCCATAGACTTTATATTATTAACTGCAGAATGCATTATCATGGCTGCAAAACATAAGCCAGCTTCTCCATTTTATCTTATTAAATAAGCCCAAACTAAAAGTTCTACACAATTTGTTTTTTACTTAAAAGTTCAAGTCACATTGTATATCCTTTTTTTTTGTTCCATGTACCCATAAAAAGTAATATTTAAGATTTATTTAAATGAATCAGTAAATCAATGAATAAATGAATGAATCCAGAAATTATGCAACATTTCTGGGGCTTCACACTTCCCGTTTCTAAACATGTACTCAGAAGTACTCACAAGTAACTGTTCACTGTAACTTCACTAAAAATAATCAGATCTTTATTCAACTCAATTTATTTATAAGCTGCAGCAGTTCACGAGCGGATACTTTGGAGCAGGACAAGATGGATTTTCCAGGATTTGAGACCTCACATACTGTATCTTCCAAGAATCCAGCGCAAGGGAAAATGATTTCAGAACTATCTAATCTTAAATTTAAAAAAGACAGTGTCAGAGGATGTAGAGGAGTAATGTAATAAAACAACTCAAAATGTCAACACTTTTGGAATATGGTTGTACAGAAATAAGACGATTAGATTCCGCAATATGTGCTCCAATACTCACTTATTACTAAATAATTTTGCATGGTTGAAGCCTGAACCATATCCATGAGGGGAAATCCAGATGGGAAACACGTGTTTGCCAATTTGTTTCTGGGCAAATCACCAAGGCCCAACTCCCTCTCTCTTTACTGCTGCCATTACAAGAGACATGATTTGTATTTGCTGTTAGACCGCTGTCCCGTTTTTGCATCACGATTATCTCATCGTCTTGTCAATAAGGGGTAGAAAACCCTGTTCGGCAGCCAATCACAGTGTGCTTTTACATCGCTGCCTTTCTACAGCGAGGTTCTTTAGAGGTGACATTCGTTAAACCCAGCAGACCACACTGTTTTATTCACATTCACAAGAGCCAAGGTTGGTCTGTCTTTGACTAAATCACAGTGTCCCTCGGCTGCTCAGTCCTGTCTCTACAGTACTTTACAGCACAACACTGCTTAATTCCACTACTATGTTTGTACACTCATTTATTTTAACTATTCCACAAAGAAAAGTAATCACCAGAGTGTTGTTAATGTGCGAAGTTGAAGGGATGCAAGGAAAAGACAAGATGATGTGGTATGAGATCATATAGACAGTATAAATGATGTTGTGTAGTGTGAGGTATCTCATAGACTGGCTCCAAAAAGTCTGACTCCCATTGATTCAAATTACCCCAAAAATATATAAAAATTGTCAGTTTATTTGCAGATTCTGGTCTAATGGTCTTTACAGTGTTTATGCTACGAGTCAATAACATTCCTTTGTAGCTTCTCATTACATTTTAGAGCCTAAGAAATATTATTTTGTTGTTTTTTTCCAAGAAGAATTGGAAACCTTTGTTACAGTCCGGACCATTACAATGTGGTATAATGGTGTCCTCAATTATTAAACCTGACGGCCTAGAAGTGAAAAATGCAAAGGCAAAACAAAGCTAAGAGCACACTTTTTTCACAAATTTACAAGGCTACTGCTACCACTTCACTTACCTCCACTAAATAAAAAAAAATATATATATTTTTGACACCTTTCATTTAGTTTGAATAGACCCAACACACACCTGCATAAAAAAGTGTTTAAGCGCTTGAGGAATTTAATTAAAAAGACACTCAGACCTTTTTGATGTGCCAACTCTTTTCAGAATGTTTCAAAAAGATTTTTTCCTTTAAAAAAAAAGGTACATAAATACAGTGTATGGCAATATTTGAAAAGAAACAGAGAAAACATCAGAAAAAAGTTATTCAATGATGACCTTTTGCTTTTTTCTTGTTTTGGAAAAATAACTGTTAACAATATTGTCGTTAACCCTACGAGAATTTCAACATTTCTCATCTGCATCCCTCAAGTGTACCCTCAAGTGTACCCCCTAAGTCCTCATTAACATACTATAACATCGGCAACACCCTCCCCCTTCCATTACCAAAGTAGCTAACACCTGTAACCTGTGCTACAAGCTACTAGGCTGCTATGTTTGGCGTTTCCAGAGGCATGGCTAGAGCCCAATAGTGTGGCTTCTGTAGAACACCTTATTAAGCCAGTCTTTATGAAGGAAGCTTTCTTTGACCTTTAAATAGGCAATGATTAAAAGACACATGAAGACTGGCAGACTAAATAAACAAAAAATACATTAGTCTGAAGCTAACCGAGAACACATCTGTTCATCTGTGCTGGACCAGGAAATGATAATCACTTTGTTTAATGCTTCGGTTGTGCCTTTTGTTTCTAATGATGAGTGCTTAATGAGTAAATGCTCTATACCATCATTTATTCATAAATCTTTTTAAGTAATATTATGTTAATGCTGCATGTTTTTTTGGAATCTGCAGGCGGCCATTGCAACCATTTTAAATTGAATGGATGATGTTACACTTGGACCATTATATTTGCACTGTTTACTGTTGAGATCAATGTGTGCAATTATTGTCTAATGACAGCAAGTGTTGATAAGAGCCTGGTGTCTGCTGCTCCAAAAATAACACAGTTTTAACTTTGGTTTGTCAAATGGATTAGTACTTTAAAGCAAGATGGTGAATGTACAAAACAATTACATTTGTGCAAAGCTTAGGCCCAATGTCGTTTGGTGCGGACGCCAAAAGCCATAAGCCAAGTTTTTTTTTTTACCAAATAGACATCTGGATAGCTCCATCTCAAAGTCAAAGATAAAAGTGTGTCCTTCTCGTTGCTCTGAAACCTCTCCGGATATCAAAACTAATGAGTTTTTTCTTGGCAGCAAGACAGGACGGTCCCGTAACAGGGGAGTGAGGCGTCTCTGCGCTGATGCTTCCCGGCAGACGTCACAGTAACCTGCTCCTGAGACGCTGAACGATGTGATGGCACTGACCAACACTGGGAACAATACAGCGACTGCTGACGACGACGATGGTCAGGACAAAGGAGTCATGCATCAGAACAAATATTTAGCCTGCTTTTCTGACAGAAATCAATAGATCATGCAAAAAGTAGACTGCACAGTAAAAAAAGAATAAAGCAAAGCAAAACAAACTCATGTCACTAAAATTCAACTTAAGTGCATCTTGTGGGCCCAGTGGCTCAGTGGTAGAGCGGTCACTGTACTGTGTTTTTATATTTGTTTTGTTTATTTTCTTTGACAAAGCTCTTAGTGTTGTAAGTCTTTGAAGAATAATAAAAAGTGCTATCAGTTCTGTTCATTTCTGTGCAAAGACATTTTCATTACATCTTGGTAATATGGCTTAAAAAATAAAGCATTTTTCCGGTGCAGCTATAGTTTATTGTAATTCCGTTTGGCAGTTCCTATTTGGGAAGTGTGTTTGACCTTTTTTCATTTCTTTGAGCTCTCTGGCCACTGTCTTTGTGGCCTTTTAAACTGCCCCTTGGGGACAAATAAAATAATCTGAATTGAATTAAATAACCCAATGATGTTCAATAAAGAGCAGCAAGTTTTTACAGTTTTCATTATTCTTTCTGTGCATCAGTACATCATACATCAAGGTTTCTATAAATCAGTGCTAATGTGGTCATTTAAAATGCAAATAAAATACATTTATGGAAACCTGGCTAGTGTTTTTAGAGTCAGTCTGTCTGTGCAGGTGAACGAAAAAGCACTATAGGAGAAAGGAGGCAGCTTGTGTTAAATTATTCATGTTGCCAATAGAGTTAGTGAGCAGCCCACAGTTATACAGTCTTCTTCCTCTTCTGCCTCAAGTTTGAGCAGCTTTAGGTGTGGGCTCGCTTTGAAACTGCACTTTACAACCTTCCTCAGCTGTGTGGGCATATTATCCTCATCGAGAAGCATTTCTGTTACATCTTCAATTATCTCTTTTTAAGAAAGATGGGCCATTAGCAAAAAGATACGGGTCATTATTTTTTGTTTACCAGAACAACCCCAGTACATTATCTTGACAATTCAACCAAACACAATCTCACTACATGTACACCAAACCATTTATATTCATGGATTTTTTTTATTACACAAGGTTCATAACCAGGTCTCAGCTTTGGTTAGAATTCTTCAAAACCTCACTGGGTTTAAGAAAGGGCATTCAGTAATGTGGCATCATTTTTTCAAAGCCCGGAAAGTTTTAAACAAAATGTCCCATAAAATATGAGGCGCTCTAATATGATTAAGATTTTACATAAATTTCAAGTTATTTTCATGAAGCACCAAATGCCTGGGAACCCTGTTATAAACTACGGTCTTCAGCCGCAGAGAGGTGCTGGAGTTGCAGCACAAGTTGGCCCAGGGTCAAGATTTCATTCATGAGCGAGGCCAGTACGGAATCAGTGAATCAGCCGAGCTCTTTGAAGAAAGGCTGCTTTAATCTTTTCTGCTTCGAGGTTTTCCTGCCTGCATCCACACTTCCCATGTCTTTTTTTAATCGTGCATCCCCTTTGCTGCTCTCTGGGGCAAAGGTGGTGCAGCTGATACCCCTCACATTAAACACATCTGCAGTGGCTTATGGAAAGTATGAATTACTAATGGGGCTTATTGAAGGTAAATGGTAAAACAATTCCTAATGAACAGGATTTGATTAATTTGTTCATAAACTCACTGCACCTGAGGGGCACTGCTGTCAAGTCTCACTCAAATTCATGTTGTGCAACCCAGGTGTGAATTAGGGGTCTCTTTCATTTGTTGTTACTGGTTTGGTCTGAGGGATAAAGTGAAGCAATGTAACACGGGAGGTTTGAAGAGACCAGTGCTTATGTTATGATGGTAATTGATGTTATTGACCAGTTTCTTTTTTCTTTAATTAACTGCAGTCCTATATAATCCAAACAAATTTTACAGTGACACATTTTCTGGGGACTATAGCGTTCCCACAGCAGTATTTTTCAGCAGCATCGTCCAAGAGGCTGGCTCAGCTGAAGTGTTTTATGTCTCCCGTTTGCTTCAAGGAAATATACAGCTATGGAACGCATTATGGTGGCCTCAAATAACTGCTGTGTCACAGTATAATCATTTAAAGAAATGAAAAAAGATATAAGTAGTAGACTTAAAGTGTATATTTATTGGTTTAAAATGTATTTTTTCCTGACATTGTGCCTAATTCAGCTGCATACTGCTTCTCCTGCCTATGTGCGCCAATTCAGAAATCTACTACATGCTTTATTTGAATGATATTTTTGTCACTGGGTTTTAGAATTTATTTTACTTCTTTAAATCTTATTTGGTTAAGCCAGTATTACCTACAAAGATAAATCCATCTAAAACCTGTTCAAATGTATCTAAATCCAGTTTAAATCCATCTGAAACCTGCTCAAATATATCTAAATCCTGCTCAAATGCATCTAAACCCAGTTCAAATCCATCTAAACCCAGTTTAAAATCCATCTAAATCCTGCTCAAATGCATCTAAACCAGTTCAAATCAATTTAAAACTTGCTCAAATCCATCTAAATCTAGTTCAAATACATTTATACCCAGTTCAAATCCATCAAAAAAAATGTTCAAATTCACCTAAAACTGTTTCTATTAAAGGAGTAAATTAATGGTAAAAAATAAACTGTTGTAATAAAAACAAAATGATGAAACCTTGCATGTGATAAAAGCTTTCAAAAGTCACAGTCTTCAACCCTTGAAAGGATTTCAATTTACTAAACAGGCCCTGACCACTTTGAGTTTGACCATACTCCACAAAAACCCAAATATCCATTACAAATCCCTTGAATATTTTGATACTAGAACACAAATTAGGTTTGTGGATCTATTTAATACCCAGGATGTCCCGTTGGGATAAATTGTATTAGAAGAAGCTTGCTTCCTGTTGTTTCTCACATTTTTTCTTTTCACAACTGGCCACGGTTAATTCAACACAGAACATACCAGTTTTAATCCAACGCCTCCTACATATTGAGCCATTTTCCTAAAAATCCGTTACCAGCTGTTGATACAAGCTCAAAATTTGTTATTGCTACAAACTTTATGCAAAAGAGAAACAAAAACTCATCTTGTTCTTTATGTGCATTCATTTGTAAAGCCCTATATGTAAAATCAGCTTGTTTACTTATTACCATTAATAAAATCTTACTATTAAACACTAGAAAAAAATATGTTCCAGGAAACCAGTTTTTGTGAGTGCTGCTGACTGTACAGTTGGTTTGCCCTCAAAGTTGCCCCTTCCTTTTCCCAGAGCTACATTGAGTGTGAAATGAGCATCTTTGTAAGATATTCATGTTTATACATGTGAGCGTGGGAGTGCGGAGGTGTGTCTCACCTATGTAGACTCTGCGGCTGAACCTCTGCATCAGCAACAGCACAAAGACGTGAAGAGGAATCAGGTTGATGATGAAGACGTAGCCGCCCCATGCTGAAACCTGGAAACACACAGACGAATTAATGAGGGCCGTTTAATGGAAAGTGAAAGTCTTCCTTCATTTATACAGTACTATATACCTGAATGACAACACATTAAGACGCAAGGCACTGACTCTGAGGTTTTGTCAGGTCAGATTTATTTAAAAGGATGCAATCTCACACGCTTCCTTTCAAGTCCTTGAGAGATCTTGACTTATTCTATGTCGGACTAGTTTTTATCCAGCCCACAACATTTTTATACCAAGAGTTATGTTATGGGAGCGGACAATGGGCCAAGGGCTGTGGTGGGATATTGTCTGTAGACTGTGGATCATAGTCCATGTAATGGATAAAAACAGGGCATAAAAGAATATGTAAGTCGAAAAGCAAATAGCACAAAAGCAACAACGGGTCACTTTTTTCAGATCCTGGGTAAATGGTATGGACCAGTGACAATAATGAGATGGCTGTTGATGGTGTATCAATTAACACTCTGTATTATGTTACAGCATCATACAATGTACAAGACAAAGTAGCAGTGAAGCATATAAGGAAGCTGTGTAACATTACAAGCTAAAATTCGTAGACAGCTTTAAGCCAATGAGATAAACTCAAAACAAGTCACATGCCACTGAATAAGTTTCTTTTTCTTGATTGTTAAAGCAGCAATGCGTAAGTTTTAGCCAACAGACGTTGCAGATCCCTCTACAGATTGTGTGTGTGTGTGTGTGTGTTTGAGAGAAAACTATTCCAAAACCATCAAGTTTGAAAGAAAAAAACAAAACAAACAAACAAAAAAACATGTCTTCTGAAACTGAAAGGTAATTTTTGTGCATTTTGTACAAATAAAACTCTGCTGGGGTCAAGGAGAAGTCTGCTTGTCCCGGTGGCATGGAATTATATATCATTTATATCGGTTTTCTGTCTAGCTGAGGGTACTGTGTCAAAATGAAATGGGCATGATTCTACGAATCACGTGTCAAAGAACCATTAAATCATAAAATTGTTTTGTTTTTTTTGAGGGATTTATTTTTTATAGTAGCTAAAAGTCACACAGTGCCACATTAAGTCAAGTTAGCCATTTTTTCCAGGTAGCTCAAGCTAATATAAAATGATTCAGCATTCAGCTATTAAAAGACACTTATCTAGAAAATGCTATGTTTTTAGATTTATTATTAGTACTTAAAGACCAGACAGACAGGGGTCGTCTGTGCTAATGTGGATTATCTGAATTGCTGACTCTTAAATTTCTAAGTGTATATGTTTTTGTTTTCTGTGTAGTTTTATTGATTTTCATCTGTTTTTTCCCTTTTTATGAACAAGGAGCCCATTCATTCAATGCTTTTATCACATACGTGTTGCAGCTGGTTAAGCAGAATTAAAGCCATCATGAACCATTTCACATTATATATCTAAAAGTTGACTATTTTGTATTAGTATCTGTCATATCTTTTATTTATAGGAGATGTTTATGCAAGCAAACATTACATAGAAAGAAAGAAACACTCCATTTATGGCTTTGGCTCATGATGAGATTTTGATACTTCGAAACATTACGGTGCTTTTATGCGGCAGTAGATAATCAGTGTCGTAAAAGTCCTGCTGGTCCATCGAAGGCTGAAACTGGAGCCTGCTAGTATTTTGTCACTTATTCACAACACAGAGCAGCCTAATGAGACAGTGGGCAGCAGTACGAGGGAGGAGGGCACAGCCGCACAGCCCACCTGAGAGCCGTGAAACTGTTATGACATGCAATATTCAAAGAGCCATTAAGATATGCTGCGGTAGTGTCGACATAGCTATTTAAATCAATTAATAAAGAACATACATTTACAGATATATTTTATTGGAGCATAGTAACCATAACAACCTACTGTAGTGAAAATGTAAAAAAATAAAAAATAAAAAAAGTAAAGTAAAACATAAATTGTGAGGATTCGGTTCAAGGATAAAGGATTTTATTTGGATAAGTTGAATATTTAAAAAGCTGAATTTCTTTTGAACTGCCGAAAGTTTTAATTATATTGAGAAACGTTGAAAGGTGGAAATGTACTAAAAAGTAAAACAATATTGGTATCTTATATAAAAAGAGTAAACAGTTTGAGAATAGCAACCATGACAACCCGTGGTGAAATTGAAAATGTACAAAAAAAGTTGAAAAACATTAACTGTATTGATATAAAAATGGGTATAGATACAAAGAAGTTTAATAATATGTGAAAATATGATTTTTTTTGGTACATTTTATTAGGTTATATTACTCAAAAAAAATAAAAAATTAAATCTTACTTTACTTGCTTTTTGCTTATTTCACATAATCCACTCTTGGAGCACAGCACCAAGACAACCCATTGTAAAATAAAAAAATAAATGAAAAAAATTGTGATGATACACAAACGGTTGAAGATATAAAAATGTTGAATACATATAAAGCCAAATTTTTTGCGAATTGTTTAAAGTTTGAATGAATGAAGAACGGCTGGATGCGCAGAGGTCAATAAGAGAGGAAAGTGTCTTCTTGTTTCTGGAGATTTTAGTCATTTTTACACCTCCCCATTTATGCCACCATACAATTTAACGGGTGTGTGAAGTTGTCTCATCTTTATCCTACAAAAAAAAGGAATAAAAAAAGAAACGGTGGCCAGACAGTGTGAGACTGCTCAACAATAAAAAAGGGATGACTCAGTTTTAGTTTAAAGCAGTACAGGAGCACGTGCTGATGTGGAAATACACAAATTATGTTTGATAACATTTGTTATCGTACCATTATGTAAAAACATTGTCTGTGGCATATATAGTGTATTACTCAAAGCATTATAAATTTAAACTACAAAGTCAAAGTGTGTGGTAATAATGCAGGTGTAGTGATATGATCTTGTGATCCTAGATGGATTTTAATTCAATTGTGATTCATGCTTTGAAAAACAGGGGCCGCTCTGTTTTCTGCTAACTCGCTTTCAACAATTTGTTGCAAACAGCAAGGCAACCAGAATATGGATGTTGATTGAGGAAGTCTCGTCCTCATTCAAATCAGAGGTGCGGCAGCATAAAGAAATAGACTTTAGTGAAACGCATTCACTCGCTCACCGTCTTTGTCTCTCTGCTGCTGCTGCACAGACCGTAACGAGTCGGACTTGACAAGCGCACAACGAAAACAAGTTTGTGTCTGAGGCTGAGCTTTACTCTCTCCAAAAAAGACAAAAGTGACGTAAATGTTCCGTCACCGGTGGAGGACAGAAAGAATGTGTGCAGTAATTTGTTTTAGCAAAGAGGCTAAACTAAACTGTAAACGGAGGCTGCTGTCCCAAGTCTGAACCATCTTTAATCCATAAGTTATTATTTAATAACACAGTCAGACCCCTCTTAAATTAACTGTTCATCTGTTTGATGCCCTTTTCAGAGAGATGTAATAATGTTCTGAACCATGTGCTGCCTTCTGTGAGTCTCTGCTGCAGCCACAGAGTAAAGAGCAAGGGTCTCCAACTTAAGGTCCACAGACCAAATCTGGTCCTTTGTGAAGTACTTCTAGTCCTCACATTAATTATTACTATTAATACATTCTTGCTATTATTAATAAATAATTGCTAAAATGCATAAAACACTTAAATAAATGAGAGTTGTTTTGAGAAAGCTTTACTGTTCTAGGGAAATGCATAAGGCCAGTCTTTATTAATTATATTTGATCTAAAGTGGTTTTAGGTCTCAGCTAAAGTTAATAAGAACTAATTATAGAACACAAAATAATCAACCAGGTCTAAATCCATCAGAGGCAGATTTATTGGGGATTTTAAATTACTTTGTTCATCTTATTCAAAGTACCTAGCCATATAAACACATTAAATTGTATGCAAACAAATTTAGAATTTGATTTTATTTATGTTTATTTATAAACTTACAAATGGACAAACATTCTGCCAATATTTTAAATAAATATGGAAACATTTGACATTTACTTAAAGACTGTTGGAACTGGCTTTCGGGACGGTACTGGGACGATAATGAAAAAAATAAATCTGGAGCCTTGATTTGTAAAAAATAATAAAAGGGCAATTGTTCACTTCTAATTTGTCTCAACTCATTTCATAAGAGAAAATCGTGACAAAATTGAATCGTGAAATCAGAGGTCCACCGAGAAAAACAGCACACATACACCACAAGCTTTTTGCCCATTGTCTGAAAGCGTCTGGGAGCTGCTAGGCTTCAGAGAAGAGCCGTCACAGCTTACAGCGCGAGGCGTTCAAATGATTCATCCTGGATTCATCAGAGTCAGGCTGAATGGTCGGTGGGTGTGGAAAAATAGCCTCCAAATTATCCGCTTTGTTTCATTACAAGGCTTTTGTTGGAGCGTGTTCACGAAAGTTTAATAAACAAGGACAACTTCTGCTGATTATAAACATGTTTAAAGGATGGGTGAGCAGATGGATTGAATTGTGAATCTGTGATTTTGTTTGTGTAACTGTCCTTGTTAAGCTTTTTGTTTGGGATCCATTATTTAGGTGGGGTGTTGACATTGATTTTGACATAAACTTACAACAGGATAAAAACTCACCATGTAGAAATAAGAGAGGCAGCATCCGATCGCCCAGAAAACTGAGCCAGTCTTCACAGATTTCACCTGCACACACCAAAAAAATCCATAAGACAGAGGTACACTAAAGTCAAATGTTTAAAAAAAAGATTGCATAATGATTGGTGAGACTCATTGAATTATTTAAAAATGCAAAAAAGATAAAAACTAAAGAAATTATTTAGTCTTGGATGGGAACAAAATGTCTACATTCAAAACCATGTCCAGAGGTGTTCTTTCTAAAACTAGAAAGGGTTAAAAAACATTTTTTTATGTCTATAACCATCTGAATATATGTTACAAAAGTTATCAAATGGTATTTACAGATACAGATAATTCATATGGTTAACAGATACAGATACAGATAATGCTGTACTCGCTCATCCCTAGTATTTAGGTGCTGCTTCAAAGAAGGAAGGAATTAACTCCAGTCTGTCACCATTCAAATCGCTGAGCTACACTATGTTGAATTAGTTAGACAAATGTCAAACACATTAGCTAGCTGCTCTGAGCTAAAGCACCCTATAAATGAACCAGGAGCAGGTCACATGAATGCCACATGTGGGGTGAGGTATTATCACAGGCTATAAACTGGTAACAATACGTTTTCAGCAAATGATCGTCTGTTAGAAGACGTAGCAGTGTAGCATTAGCACTCGTTTGAAATCATATCTACAGTCACCTAATGGACCTTAACGCTAAACAGTTTTGTTTTGAGTTCAGGTCTGTACAGGGCTCCAGCACATTGTCTATAGTCTACTGTGTCAAATGTAATACTGCTGTAAATACTGGACTCCCAAAAAGTTCTAGTGTAAGAAACTTAATGTGAAAATGAAAATATGTGTAAAGGTGTTTGGTTAAGGCTTTTGTGTAATCGTACCCATAGGTAATAAGTAAACTGCAGTGCAAAGATGGCAATGCCCTCGTTGTCGAAGGAGCCAGCCACAGAGCGGGAGATGTATCCCGGGACGATGGCAATGAAACAGGCCGCCAGAAGCCCCGCCCCCTGGTTCCACAGCTCCTTGGTGAGCAGGAAAGTGGAGATGGACGTCAGGCCGCTGAAAACCGGAGCCAAAAACACACAGACGTCCCGAATGTGGACAGTGATGTGGAGCAAGTTGAGCACGTAGTGAATGAGTCCCGCTGTGACCATCAGCCCGGGGTAAACCTAAAGACAAAATAAAGACTTAGACAGGGAACACTAATGCTTTGTAGATCTAAGTGTTTTTATCAATGCAGTCAAGATTAAAAGTGAAAACTCAATCTTTTCAAATCACTTTTCCATCATTCACTTCTTTAATATACATTTAATGTGAAGCAAAAAAAAAACAAAACAAGTATTGACAAGTGGTCCAGGGCTGTGAACAAAATAAATTGCTGTTCTCTGCAGCTTTTCACTGCTGTGGGAGAAAAACACTATCATTATTACAGTGAATGGGCGAAGAGAAAATAGAAGTGACATAGAAAAGAAAATCACATTACAATACAGCACTGCTGCTTGTTTACAGCAAAGAAAATGTAGTTTGTACAGCTTTTGTAATTTTACCTGACAACTGAGGTTTTTATTGAAAGCAACTCTGACAGTTCATATTTAATAAACTGTATTCTCTTGTCGAACAGCTGTGGTGTTTTTCATACTTGAGGTGCACTGTGTAAAATTTCCTTAGTCTAAACAAGTTTTTAGTTGTGTATAACTGCAACAAACGACTTTTAAAGCTTCTAAAACCCAGAGAAAGAAGCCAATATATCCTGTTACAACTGCCCAGTGAGAGAAACTTGGCCCAGGACAGACACCGTGAGCAGTGCTGAGGGAGAAGCATATTTATATTTATTTTTCAAAACAATCTTGTTGAAGCTAAACTAAATTTATATTGTTTCTACATTTTAAAGTGACCAAATTCCACTGGGTTTGATTGTAGAGCGCAGCATGTCCCTGCAAAGTTACTATAAGTGCTTACTAGCTGTACAAAAGAGTTGTTTTTTTTTATAAAATTTTGTCCATGTAGTTAATTAGTCATTATCAAAAAGGTACACATTTCCTAAACATACTTTCCTAGAGCTGAGATCCTAAATGAAAAGTTATAGATTGGTTAGTAAGGCTGAAAATGCTAATGTTTCTCCACTTTGAAAAAACAGATCCTTACAATGGCAGCAGTAGTAGTTGAAAAAGACAGGCACAGGCACATGTATACAGCATAAACATAGCTTGCTTTTATAAGACAGTGTGGGTACCTCCATCTTTATAAAGTCTAGAATATGTTTTTATAACCATATTCAATAAATACAATACCATATGATTATCTTTAGAGCCCACTGTTGAGCCAAATGGCCCTTGTGTTGTGTCGAGAATGAGCTTTGTCCTGTATTACTTTTTATTATACGGCTCAGAGGAGTTGCCACAAAGTCAAAGTGCTTAAAGCCGTTGTTTAGTCCACTAATGTTAATGCCTTACTGGAGAGCTTACAGAAAAAAAAAGAGCCCACGCCAATTAATTCCCACCCATCAACCCCTGTATAGTCACCAGATACAGGAGAGGAAGCTCTAGAGTGCTAGTGTAATGACGTGTTAAAAGTGACCCCCGTCTATCTGTCCTCTGGCCGTTATGAAGACAGATCTACTCGCCGTGTGATTCCAGTGCTTCTCGATTACGCGTGGCCTCCCCAAGGAGCTGTTTAACCATCCGGCAAATCTTTCTACTGTGAATGTGAGTGCAGTCCAAAGTGAGCACAAGACTGGAGATTTATAACACGGTGAGTTATATAAGGACACAGAAAGGTTGAGAGTGAACATAACTTCTCTGGTGTAATGTTGAAGACGACTCAGAGTCCAACACTTACCGTGCCGCCGACGATCCTGCCCAGAGGATACCAGGCTCGCTCATCGAACCAGTTGAGGAACTCGTAGAAACCATTGGTGGTCAGATGGTGAGTCGACCTGTAGTTGAACCTGCCAAAACACACAGAAATATGTTTTAGTAAAAATATTAGGGTTATACAAGAATGGAAAATATTGTATGAAGTCAGCTTAAATCTGGACATTTAATAAAAAAATTTTTTACCCCAGAATATGGAGCCTGATAATTCTTAAAACTCTTATACCAAGATACAGTTGTACTATAATATATTGTACAGACACAGAACTACACAGAAGGGATGTGGCTCTGTTTTTTTTGGGTTTGTGTTACAGTAATGATTTTTCAAAACCAATCAAGCCTCAGAACAAATCCATTAAATTAATGTGACTGCAATTTGTTTCTGATCGAGAACCGTGTATATTCTTTGGAGAAAAAAAAAACAAAATTACTGCAGGACCTGTTAAAATGATTGAGGGCATTGATCAAAAAATGTGTTTAATGAGAGGATCAGCAGTCACAATCATTAAACTCAGTAAAGGTTGAATATAGGAATCGCAGACACCTGAAAATAAGAGGGCTCCTTCTATTTTGGTGCATAAACTGTGATTGACTGCCACATTTTCCTGCAGTTATTATTATAGATGATAAACAGGCAGGTAAAAAACAGACACTACATTAAATGTGATTGGCTTTGGTAACAAACTGATAATTTATGGTTTTACAGGTCTATTTTCCCATCTGTATATAGGGTAATAAACTACGACAAATTGGAGATATTCCTGTATTAGGCATGTTCCTGTGTGTAAATATTCTCTGGCCTGCTTGTGATTTGTTTTATAAACTACACTTTAAACTAATAATAACTATTCAAAATATTCAAAGATGAAGGTAATTCACATCCTTTACAAATATTCTATCTTAAGACTTGAAATATGCAGCTTATTAAGGGATAAATATAGAGCAGAGACAGAATTCTTTTGACCAATAAGACCTAATTGTGATGAAATACCAGACTATAGACAGCAACTATAAGGCAGCATAGCAAAAAATACTACAGAACAAAAGATCCAAGTCCCACATAGTCAAGGTAAAGGCATGAAAAAAAAGACATTTACAACACACAGGAGTTGTAAAAAGTGAGACTGACTGCACAGGAGTTTTAAATGAGAAAATCTAGGGAAACTGCTGGCAACAACATCACAGACACAGTTAGTGACCCGGCTGCCACCTGGAAAACGGCCTAACAAGGTTTGATCACCTCTGAGTTCATGGCTGGGTTCTGACTGTATTTTTCCCGTATTGTTATAGTGAAAAGAAATGCCAACAGTTGAGGAGTTGCCTAAAACTCAAGAGACTGTTTTGTACACATACTTTATTACTTTACAACAATATGGTATTTCACTCCCTGCAGCATTAATTACATTTTTTTTCTCACACACATTCATACACAAGTGCCACAGTCACCGGACGCAAGTCAGGTTAAGTGTCTTGCCCAAGGACACAACAACAGTATGAATTGGAGAGAGCCAGAATCAAACCACCAACCTGTACCACCAGTCAATGTGCCCCTAATAACATGATTCTTGAGGCATAATATTACAATAAATCATGATATCTGTGAAAATATATTGGAAAGATAGCTCTAAATTGACAAAAAGACAATTTTGAACATTACATTTATTATAGTATTGTTTTAATGAAATTTGAAATTTGCAGACTTCTACATCCACTACTGCTCATTTAAGTAAAAATTGACCTTTAAACATTCATTCATGATATCACCACGACAAAAGAGAAAACTCAATACAATAACATACAAAACATGTTGTTAAAATGTCCCAAAACTACTTACTGTCCCCAAAAAAATCAGTCTCAATATAAAATTGTAAAATATCCAGGCTCTATTCCAACCAAATGTTAAATACAATGGTGCAAGGTCTGACCAATAATGGTTACTTTTGGACACTCCACCCCAAAGCTGTAGCTCCAAAACCCCCAATGATTTTTTTTAGTGTAAAAATACACCAAAACTAAAATGAGACCAGGTCCCTGCAGTGGCGCATAGTCAGTCTTCTCTATAGGTTTCTGTGAAGAAAACGCATAGCTTTGATGAAGCAGCTGACAGCTACAAGAACACTAGTGGTGACATGATGCTGGTAATGTATAGCACAAGTCTAACAATCCTCCTGAGCAGGTAACATCACAAAAGAAATGGGCCTGTATTGTTGTCTTATTCAAAGCCTTGTGAAAGAAACAAACCAACCCATGGGGAAAACCCTCCAGTGGCCTCCCTCTTTTCTTCAGCTTCCCATTCATCTCAGCCTGCTATCTCAAGTTGTTTACAGCCGCCGAGTCTTTAAAAAGAAGAATACAACTGTGTGGCGATGTGGTTGTGGTAAATAGACTCGGGCTATTGTTCAAATCCTGCATCGAGCCGCTCGGCCTTCAGATGGGCTGTGCTCATTTCGCAGCAGTTAGTCTTCTTGTCCCTTGAGCATTTCATCACGCTCAATACAAACTGGCCCTCCATGAAAAAGACACAGATTTGATGGAGGGATTGCAGCATATGGCTTGCTCAGACCCCCGAGGAGCGAGCGCTAGATTGAGGCTACGTGCATTGCCTTTCTGCTCGCTCTTGAGTAAACTGATGGATAAGGGAAGAGGAGAGAAGAAATAGTTGCATGTGGATCTCAGAAGCTGATATTTCCATTTTTCCGTCATATTAATACTACCCCTAAGTGTTTAGGGAGTTGGTGGGAACACTGTTCTCGACTCAGTGGATGATGGGGTCTTAAAGTGTTCTCCGTCTGGGACTTAGATGAAGCTAGAGTCCAACCCATGGGGCCTGTGGTCATTAAAACATAGAGCTCAGCCTCCCCAGAAACAGGATAAGAAGCTTTTATGGTGCAAGACAAGGACATGAAATTCACCAGCACTCAAAAGGCAATACAGTACTTTGTGATTTTGTATTAGGTTGTATTAGATGGTTGAGTGTTTAGGTTAGTAGGAGCCTTGTAATAGATTTAGCAAGCTTTGGGTCAGCTCCATTAAAACCTTGCTCTCCATTCAAAGACCAAATGAAAGAGTCAATATTTTACAATCACTTTTAATTGTTGTCTCGCACTAACTTTTCCAATAGTGCATATGTAGACCCATTTCTTAAGATTAGTTTTAACATTAACCCAAGCAGCAGTAAATAGCGGCTTGCTACCCGACATTCACTAGTCGACATACATTTAAAGTTTGCTGTTGAAGCAGAACGTGTGACTTTGTGACTGACTGTAGTGAGAGTTTCAGTTTAACCACATGCATGATGTGTTAAAACAACTATTAGTATTAGTTGATCATTTGCAGCATGGTGCACACTTCCCTCCCACACTTCAGACTTTATAAACTTAAAATGGAGGCTACTTAAAGCAACATCATTTAACTTTTTAACAACAAAATGCTTTTATTAAAATATCCTTACAGTAAATTTGAGAACAGAAAGCCTAACCATTCCTTCACAGACTCTGGCTGACCGTAAACACTACTTCCATCTCATAATCACAGGTGCACCAAGTTCAATGTAGAGCCCAATTTCTTAACACACAACTTTTAAGCATTTGGGCTTACTCTTTTTAATGGGCCACCCTGAAAAAGCAGATGCGGCAATAAAAGTGACTGTGAAAGGCAAGTATTTAATGAGCAAATATTATCACACAAATTAGCAAAATGGTCTACTGTGTAAATGCTGTAAACAAAAAAACTTAACAGATGGCACTGTAATGTATAGAGAGATAAACACTGTTCAAGTGGATCAGTGGTAGAGCGGTCGTCCTATAAACGGAGGGTTGGTGGTTCGACTCCTGCTCTCCCCACAGTTCATACTGACGTTGTGTCCTTGGGAAAGACACTTAACCCACCTTCCAGTGGCCTCCAGTGGTGTTCCAGCTGTAACACTGGATAAAAGCGTCAGCTAAATGACTAAATGTAAATATAAGTACAATTGTCTTTACTCACACTGGCTTGCAATTAATTATAACAGATAGAATTAAGTTGTAAAATATGAAGGCAACTCTCAATAGATTTGTCCAATGCCAGACTGTACAAAGCTAAAATTATGGCCCAAAACAAAAACTCAAAATGAAGTGCAACAAACCAGACGGTCTCAATAACCACTCAGGCAGTCCACAGATGGCAAACAGATTTAATACACTTCAAACTAATTATAACTCTGTAATTATAGTACAGCCTATTCTGTTGCAACACATACTACATTGCCTTATACCAAATCCATTTTAATGAGCAACACCTGTCCATCATTTATTATAAGTTGACAATTAATTGTGGTACAATATTAGCAATTAAGAACGGCTGATGTTTTTTGTAGCATGGCTTATGGGAAAATAAATGAAATAAAATGCCATTGAATCACAAAATCAACTTTTTACCAAACTTTTTTACCATTTATGCCACTTTTAAAACACAAGCACTATTTAGCTGCTCAAGCCATAGGTCAATAGGACATATTACAAATGCACATGTACAGACTGCCAAATAACACAACGCTATTATAACAGATTGTTTAAGGACCTGTGCTTCCTCCTCATAGACTGTTAAATGGATATCTGATTGATTAGATTAAAAACACACATTGTTAATACCAGAAAGCCTATGTTAAAGTAAAATGTACTTTGCCATTTCAGACATCCACATTACATATTAGATAAAGTACGATTGGTTGTGCAAAGTTATAAGATTGTAGCACATGTATTCCCCACTTCCACTAAGCAATGCAGCAGCCAACATAGTTTAGTACAGTTGAAGTCTGTCTCTGTTAAACACTTATGAAGAAGAATGTGTCTGTACATAGTTTTGAAAGAAAGACTTTTTGTTGTGTGGAATTTATTAATTACTTGGATGAGGAACTGTCCAGATGCCTTTATCCTTTTATCGGATTATGACTTGGAATCTACACAGAAAGTTTAGTGTCTGTAACTTGCTCATTCATATAAATCAATCGGAATTATTGCTGCTTTTGTTGTTTGGAAAAGGGTTAATCAGACATGTACTAATGTTGTATAACTGAAATGTTTTTGGGCCAGGTGAATGGAAACTATTAGGAGAACAATTATGCAAAATGGCTTAAGTGAGATGGAATAATTGGGGATAATGTGATAATTTAGAGAGCTACAGGACACTACAATGGACCTAAATTCATTCTCATAATGCAGTAAATTTGTACTAAAGTCAGTGGCTCTGTTGCTGCTAACGGTCACGTGACTGGTGCCTAATTACACTGTGTTCTTAGTCGTCCCATGAGCGCACAGTAATGAATTGGTAGATGTCGCAATTAATGTCCACAGAGGAGAGCTGGGACGAGGAAGCATTGGTTCTGTGTTGGATTGGGTCTATTTAAATTAAGTTGAATCAGCGCTTAGTTTTAGTGTGAAAAACCTTGATTGAAGCCCCAGTGGCCTGAACCCGACTTGATACAAAAGCCCCGGTGCAGATAGTGTCCTCCTTGTGTCAGCCTCTTCCTGAGCCTGGGAGATAAACTAATAATATAAATATAAGATTTATGGCTGTGCTGGTGCTGGGTGAACTCTGTACATTATTCACTCAGCGCTAATAGCTTTAGCTCAGAGAGGAATGTGTTCAGGTGGGCATTCAACCCACTACAAGAAAGAAATGTGTTTTCTTTTAACTTTATTTGAAGAAATGCACAGAACCTTTAATGGTAACGTGAACATCAACAAGGACATTATTTAGTTCAAGATGGCTTTATATATTTGCTGAAACCATGGCGTGTAGATGTTGAAGTTGTTTGAGACTTAAAATACGGTTTGAAACTTTGAATGTATGATTGTGTTGAAATATGAGCTGGTGCTTTCACAACACAACCTAGTGAACAGGTAAGTGATTAGATGCTGTAAAATTCTTTGTGTTTGTGTAAAAAAAGGGAAGATAGTGAGTAAGTATAAAAAAAAAAAAACTGTCCATCAACAAAATATTTTTGATAAAGTAAGAAACTACAGACATTAGTCTAACAAACATTTGTGTAATGTCGTTACGTCTCTAGGCTTAGCAACAAATAAAAATAAACATTTTCCGGTATCCCTTTCTCCTTTTGTCCAATCAGATGAGTGAACTCTCTAAAAAGGCTGTGTGTTGCAGGTTTGAAGCAGTATTTGACTCTACAGAAGCTGCATCAAAATAGTCACTTCTCTTTTTTTTTTTTATAAATGGAAAACACTTTATATACCCCGCTAAATGTGTATGACACATTTAGTAAGTCTCAAGTTCTGTTGTAGTAGCTTTGTGTGTTGAAAAGTAAACAGATGGCTGGGGAAAAAAAATAAAAAAATTAGCCATTGAGTCAACTGTCAAGAGTTAGCTGCACAAATTAAAGTGTGTAAATAACGCAAACACGACCCTGAGAGCTTTACTGTGCTGTAAATCATTGCTGCTGTTAACAGCCCGTGGGGCTCACTGTAAAATGCTTCATGTCCCTTGGGGGAAAACACTGACACAATGAATCAAAAAACAAATACCAACATTAGCTTAAACTAATCACCATGACACTGAGACCAGATTACAGCACTGTAAAACTACCTCAGTAGTGTTACTTTTTCTAAAAACAGACAATGATGGTTATTGCATGAGATTATTGATTAGCTCATATACACCTATAGTAGCTCACGCTGGTTTATTCTGAATAAGTCCCTTCTGGTAAAACCGGTGTGTTATTTTATTCTGACAGCAATGATTATTCTTCCTTTGACAACCAACCTTTGGGGATTTTAAAACTCTGCAGCAGCCACAGTGAGGTCGAGGCGTTCAATGCAGTCCAGTTTAATGATTATCGACTCAAACAAACAAACAAATATCTGCTGTTACCTTTAAACAAATATATGTTTTGTTTTTTCTCATGCACAATCTGCCAAGCTTTAACGTCCTCCCTATTATCTAAGTATCAGTAAATTCTATAGCAATGGATCAAATGTAGCACCGTTTTATTTGTTTCATAGAGTTTAATGCTGATAGAGTAAAACTGCAACGACCAAATCTATCAACCATTCTCTTGTCCTAAATGTGACCCATAGTTGTACACTTAAACCAGGCCAAACTCCAACAAGCCAAGTGAACTTTTAACGACTCGTACTGCTCGGTTCAAAAGGACAGCCTCACAGGACACCAGTGACCTTCTCCTGCTGTCGGCTGCCATCTGAAACCAGCCAGATTCAGAGAGACGTGCAGCGGTGGGATCAGGCAGGAGGTGGCATCAAAGACTCACCGCAGATGCTCTTTGAGAAAACCCAGCACACCCAACATCTTTACAGAGAATATGTTGAACAATTGTTATTTTACAAAAAGTATCAAGATGTTCATTGTGCAATTGTGATGCAATTGTGTTTGATAAGAAGAATGTAAAATTGAGCTTTAGCCTAGTCCCGCCCTCTGTTGTTATGAGACAAACACATTCTTCTTTGCATCTACTCGACACAATAAGACTTTCAGAGCCGAGAACTCCGAACAAAAAGCATTCGTCTAAGGTTTTAATAGGATTTATCTAGTTTTACATTTTTCACTCACAACCAACATCACCCATTAGATATATGACTATTACTCCCCCCTCATAGTATTTCGCTCAAGACTCTTTTGATGTCCACTGTCTAAACACTATTCTGTTCCTTAAAAGTCTGTTTGGATACAGTGTTGACAGTGACAGATCCAATTGTGGGGTTTGACCAAAGAGGCGGGACATAGTCATAAAAGAGATAAGAAGTCTGTCTAAAGTTAATATTTGTTTCTCTGCAGCATCCCATCAATCAAATCCTATTTTTTTGGGGGGAGGGATGAATAGTGGCACACAAAGGGTGTTTATTTAAGACACCATAGAGCAAACAGACACAAGCCACAGATTTTATAAAGTCCCACAGGTGCTCTCTGCTGTTGGAATGATAATAGAAAAAACACTGTACAAACAGTCTTTCACAGAGAACAGTGCATGTCACTGAGCAAAAATAATTCCAGTCTAATCTTGCGGTGTAAAATGCAAACCAAGTCCCCATTCAGTCACCATAAAAACACAAGGAACACATTGTCAAAACCAGACATGAACAAAAACAGTAAATTTTGAAGTTGATGTCAAGTTTTCTTTAATAATCACAGAGAGATCGATCTGGTGCCCACAGTTAGAACCTCTCACATTGTGACCCCTATGACCTCCATAACCTATTTACTGCTGAGTGTGGAGGGCTTAAAGATCATTTTGTTTTGAGATGTTTGAGTTTAAAAGCCCGCTGTCGAGTTTTAGAAGCATGTATAAAGAGAAGGCCGGGGTCAGAGTGACCTGGGGTGAAAGAAATGGAAACTATAATAGCCTTTCCGCACCTATCTTTCTGCAGCATTACCGTGTTGTGTAACCTCACCCAAGTGCTTTCCATCAGTGGCAGCCATCATGAATGAAATCAAGCACTCACCTTCTGCCTTTTCATCTTTGTGTAACAGCAAACAAGCTTTGAAATTACTATCATCATCTCCAAACTCTGCCTAGTGTTCCCGTTTTAGGTACAAATCTAATTTCACAGTCCAGAGGAAAGAACGAGAGTGAAGTAAAGTGGGCCGCATGTCTTGTGTTTTCATTGTGTTGCACTGTGTCAACGCATGGCTGAGATCTGATCTGCAGTTACCACAGGAGATGGGTGAGGAGGAAGAAAGGTAATAGAAATGGCAGTAGAGTGAAGCAGAGTGGGGAGTTACAAAACCAAAACAAGAGAGGCAGGGTAAAAGGATGAATAAGGAAAATGTTACAAACGGCTCTGATCCCGAACATTATCATGGACGTATCATTTAAAGTGGTGTAGTCAGGATATAAGATCAACACATGACTGAGTCCAAGATTTTTAAGAACAGAAACGGCAACTCAAACAATGGAAGAGATCTTTAGAAATCCATTCCCTTCAAGTCCAGTCTTAAACTAAGCTCAAACACAGTCATACACCAAGAATTTGTGCCAAACTCTGATAAAACAAAATTATATAAGTTACACTGTATCAAGGCTAAGGCTGCTGCTAAAGCTGGAGTAACTCCATAATGACTCTGCCGATGCTAAAGACAGTAATAATTACCAGAGAAAGGAGTAGTATAACCCCTGCAATGCCTTGGTTTGTTAAAGGGGCAAAAAAATGATAAACCGAAACAGTGTAGCATCTGTGCAGTCCATAGGGAACTTTATTTTGGTTTATGCAAATTAGTTGCTTTCAAGGCTTTTTATGTCTTTGGTATAAGTTCTTTCGGTTTTCATTTTCAGAATATTTTTAAGAAATACTCTTTCTTAAATCGGTTACTGTTAGTTTCAATAGCTTGACTAGTTTTGGCTCGTCCTTGTAGCAGGTAACACTTTCTGCTGTCGGATTAAAACAAAGTATTTTTTTGTCTTTTAACAAGACTTTGCTGTGACCAGTCTAAAGCAACATTTTTGTGCTTTAGACTGGTCCCGAGTACAAACATTTGCTAATATTTATATAAAGACTGGCCAAGTTTTTATCACCAGTTTATATAAGGTTATCACTGAAAAGACTGTATGAATAATAAAATAAGCTGTTTAACCATGCGTCTCATTAAAGCTCAATCAGAGAAAAAAAAAGCCTTAATTTTGTTGTGCAATCGGTAATATAAATGTTATATTGTTATAAACCATGATATTATTAATATTTCATTATTACATACTGTAAATTTTGGTGCCTTTTGAAGCATGCAAAAAATAACACTTACAACACTCGCTAAACAATCAGAAATACTAAGTTGCCATGAAACACTTGGTTCTTTTTGTTTTTCAACCAATAGCCCTAAAAGCTCCAACCAGAGAAAGCTCAAACCTCTCTCTAAATGATGTCCTAAATGGAGAAGGCCCAAGTTTTTGTGCTGACTTTTTAATCAAGCCTCTTTGGCAAAACTACTGATAATCTCTTGTCCTCTGGTTTCCAGTGGGTTTGAGTTATTAATCAGATGATGCAACTGTTTCATCAGTTTTAACACAGTTATATTATTGATTATTCCTTTCTGCATTAAATCATTAATTACTGCTGCTTAATAAAACATCACACGATAGACAAAAGTAAAACAATAGATTTTAGCTCGGGGTTGTATCCTTAAATGAAGAACACCAGGTTTTTGATCCTCTTCTGCTTCAGTTGAAAAATATTATTTAAAACAATGATCAAATATATTTCAACACAAATAACAGCCAGACTCTAAATATTTTATTTCCAATTATGACAATACTTGCAAAGAGGATTTTTACTGACTATTTAGCACATGCAAGTGTTTTTCTTTGGTCATTACCTGTGATATTTAATAGCTCCCTTTCAAACACTTTCACAAAACTAGAGTCAAATAAAAATGAAAGAAAGACTGAACCACAGGACCAACCAGGACTAAATTTAGGATTAAATCAGGTCTAACCCAGATACAAGGACATTTAGGACTTTGTAAGGAATTGTATTGTTATGAAACGCAAAAAGTAAGTCACATGGAAGACATTACTGAGACACAGCAGTTTATGATATTGATTTCTGTTCAGTTCTGTTCAGCTCAATCAAATGAACCCTGATTTTGTAATGTGGATTTGTTACACTCAAAGTCCTTTTCTTGTTAAATCCCTTGGTGAAGTTTAAAGCCCTGCCTTAAGATATCTATTTACTTAAACGAACTGTAGTTGTATTTTAATTTCATTCGTACTTTAACATTGGCTTATTTATTTTATTTTTTTACACAGCTGCAATACCAAGATATTTTTCCTTAAAGGTATAATACCATCATAATCTCATCGTCTCTTGACTATATTCGACTCACAGATGCCATGGTAACAGAATAATCAATGTTGGTCTTCTGACAGAAAGCCAATACTGTAAAAGGGGCAGTATTTCTCTGTAGCTCAAGAACAATGGCCTTAAATGAAGCATCTGCAGCTAAACTCCCTGCAGATGTTTTCTGTCGAAACAAAATCTTCACACAGACTTCAAATAGCTCACAATCATGACCGATCCCCATTGTTGAGCTGAGAGTTTGAGAAAATAAAACAGTGGAGCCTTGAAAAGTAAATTACAAGTGCAATCAGTGTTGGGCATGTATTAAAATGTCAATTACAGCCTGAGTGTTTGCATCGAAATATCAATAATGAAAGTAGTGCTTATCCTTGAATCGGACCCTGGAGCAAAACTAGTTTTAAAATGAAAGTCAGCGAGTCAAAATGTTGGAGGAAGGAGGTTTGAGAGGCACAACGGGTGGTATGAGAACAGACCGGGATGTTCTCAATATTCTCAAAATCTGGGTTGAGAATCCTTCTGTGAGAGCCAGGATAGAAATAAGACATAAGCTCAAGTTAAAAAATGAACTCAGCGGCCTCTTCCTTTTGGGTTAGTTTAGAGTCTGTGTCTAATTATTAAACCAAAGGAAAACTTTAAAACTCCTGTAGAGTTCTTCTATTTTCTTGTTGCTTAATAAACATCAGACCAGATTCTAAGCTTAGTTAGTTTTTATTCAGAAAAAAAACAAAATATCCTGCTCTAGTATACCTCTTAAATAGTTACTTCGATATACAACTTTAACTTTTGTTTCAAAATGAGAACTTTTTTTTTTGTTTTTGAATGATCTAAAACCAGAACCACTTACATCTGAAGCAGATACATACAGGAATCAGAATTACCATATTTCTCAAGAGTGAATAAGAGAAATAAGAAAATTACACTGACACTTTCCTCACTATTTCGCATGGAATTACTAAGTTAGCAGCACCTGTCGGCAAAGTAAGTAGTACCTTTGTGAAGCAAAATAAATCTATCTTCCAAAGAAGTGGAGGTCACCAATGTGTGCATTTTGTTCAGTTCAGCTTTTACTTTACTGCTAAAGGAGACATGGTCCATATGTTAGAATATTCCACAAACCATTTAAAAATAAAAACCAAAACGCGGCCTCTCATTGGGGATGCAAAAAGTGAAAACCTGCCTCCACATTATGTTTAGTTTGCAGACTTGTGGAGGTGTTAAAGTTAAAGCCAAGAGAGTGGAAATTAAGCCGGTTTAGAGATTAGTGGAGGAGTGGGACCTCACACAAAAGCTTTTAATAAAATCTCATCAAATTCCAGTAAATCCTGCTCTGCTGTGAACAGGATTGAGTACAGACAGAGTATTCACAAGCTTCTGAATATGGCTCACTCGTTTAAAAAAAAAAAGGTAGGGGGTTAATGTGGGGCAAACAAGCAATTCTTAAAATGCCTGGGCTACATCCAAACAAGTTTTTAGATCATTGGAGGGTATGAACAGAAGAACTGATTTTCCACAAATACTAAAGAACTAGCGGTCCATGTCAGAACTGTTTTCTAATAACTACTAAAAACAAGTGTCAAACCTGTTAAAAGAAACCCCTGATCATTAATACAAGCTATAGCAGGTATTTGATGGGTCTTATTGGTACAAGGCAGAACTAGGCTTCCAGTATACAAGTATAGTTTTTGTTTGTGCACTGGTTGTTATTTTGTAAAAGTGTTTTCACTATAAAAGTCCAAAATTGGCCTGTATTGGCTAAATTGAAGCACCCTCCAAAAGAGTCATTTCAGTGACTTTCTTTAAACAAAGGGTTTATCTGGTGCTTTTGGGGCTAAAAGTAAAGAATTGTTGAGACTAAGGTTTAGCTAATCACCGTTTGTCTTCGTCCTTGTATTCACTGATTACTGTTTGTGTTGCAGCAGAGAAGCAAAAAGCAAAGTGCTGGTTTCTTGGAGACTTGGGATTGTTGTAACAAAATGGCTTTAACACTGTTGGTGGAAGACTAAAATAGCCACACACCACTGACTCTATCTCGCTTCATGGTCAACGCGTTGTTTGCAAGGTGTCAGTGCGCTACATCTGCTGCAGCCACATAGAATAAAAGAAATTAGGTAATAAACTGAAACCGATTCTTTTATCCAAGCATCTCTAGTGCCCAACAACAATGCTAATTATGACATGTTAAACACAAAGATGATGACAGACATTGCCTGGTTTTTGTGGTAAAAGGACACTTAAAAATTGTCAGCGCCCATCCCAAGATACAACTTTCCCATTGGTGCTTGAATTCTTTAATTGGAAAGGTTAGACGTTAAAGTATTGCGATTATTTAAAAAATTCTTGTTTTTTTTATTAAGAACATTTATTTGGAGAAATAAATTAAGTGGAGGGGACTGGAAAATGCATTATTTTGTGTGAAAAAAGAAAGAAAAACAGCTGTTTGAATTTGAAGGTGTACAAACCACATACTTAAACTTACGGCACAGCAGCTGTAGCTTTTCACAAGTGAATAAATTGTTTTGTCTCTAGTTAACAGTAGCTAATAAAGATGTCCTTTAAAGGTGATAAGTGGAGCCTTTTTATTAAAGACATTTTTAAATAGTCACCAGAGACATATGTGGAAATGTACTCTATATTATTGCCAGCTGTGAACAGAGCAGAGATAACACCTGTTTTTTTTTTTACATTTTTTGCATACCCCCAAAGGAGAAAATAGGCAAATGAGTAAAATATACCACTCGGAGAGTTTAGAGGCACAGCTCAGTTTAGTAAAGACTATTGAGGCGCATTAGTCGACTCGAAGTGCTTACCTTGCCGACTGGTTAGACCCAGACTTTAGAAAAGCCTCTTCCCTGGACATAAGGCATCATCAAATATGTAGCAAGAGGAGTTTCAGAGCAAAGTGAGGAAAGATCCTGAAGCTGCAATGAGCCGTCAGCGGTAGACTGCAAGTACTTACATCATCTCAAGTTTGCTCTGTAGCTATTCTTGATTATTATTTTGACTATTTTATAAATATTCAAGAGCATTAGAAACATGGGCAATGGCAACTTCTTGTTGTGCATGTCCAAGAGAGACTAAGCTAAAACCACATTTTAGTTTTTTCTTTAAGTATTTTACAAGATTTGCCAAAATGCCGTAGTGTAATTGCCAAAGACTTGTCGAAACTTCCATTGTAAGATGAAACAAAAGAGACAATGTATAAAAGTCAGCATCAAAGAATTTTAAATTATTGTCACATTGCTTAAGGGCCAATAAAACAAAAGAATGGATGCTGATTTAAACACCAAAAGCTTTATTGTTTACTGCTTTACTGCTATTTTTTAAACCATCTGTAAAAAGGATCCATCAATGGAAAAAGTTTATCTTGTCTAATGTCTTTCTGTAGCCGATAAAAGAACCAGATTATAAACCTCCAACTTCCGCAGCCATGAAGCAACAATATTACATCAACTCAAATCATACCGTTTCACAAGTTCAGACGTCCATGTCTAATAAACAAAACATAAGCCAAACACTTCATATTTCTGTTCACATCTCTTCACTCTCACTTCAAAGTCCTGTCCTGCTGAATTTATCTAACAGCAGAGCAGAGTAAAAGCTGAGTTTACAGAGTTAGTTTGAGCCATTTGCAGCAGTTCTGGTCGGTCGGTCATCAGCGCTAACAGCCCAACAACAACACTGTCTCAGCCCATTGCAGTCATGATGATTATTTAATGAGGAGTTGCTTTGCCTCTCCAACCAGCTGCTCAACACATCCGAGCGCCTCCGGAGCAGATCACAGAAGAGACGGGGCGACTCGCCGAATCATTTACTGAGCTCAAGCTGCATCGAGGAGGAGCAGGGGCTATTCACACAGCCGCTGGAAACATAATAAAGACTTATTGACCGCACAGTGAGCTGCGAGGCAAACAAACACCAACAGGACTCAAGAAGGATCCGCACATGCCTTTATCGTTCACTTTATCCTCCTGAAAGAGCACGATGCAGTGTAGGAGTGTCATTATTCCTCTATTGTCTGCTCTGGGAGGTTGAACAGAAACAGAAAGTAATGAAGCTAATGTCTATTTCAACTGGGTTCAAGGCACAAATTTACAAGGATAGGCAAATGTAATTGTGTTAGTAACAAGTATTCATCAGTGTGTCCCATTTCAGTTTATATTCTATAACATGTTACATAGTGGATCCAAAAAAAAAAAAATGTTTCTTTCTGTCTAATATAATACCCAACGACAATCAGAAAAAAATAATGTTTGTTATTTCACAATTTCATGCTGTAAGCCAATAGGCCCTTCTTACTCAAGTCATTCAGTCACATGATTATGCTCTTGTTGGGCATCCTTCTTGTTGGTATTGACACAGAAAATCAGCACCATTTAAACACTTTTCCACATTTTCATTAGTAGCGAGTCTTTGTGGAAGCCTGTATCTGGAAAGCCATATTTTGAAAGTAATTCTGCCTCTTCTTCAGAACATCTATTAAATATGTGCATAAATACTGACCCATAAGCCCTCATCCATAAAACCAGTGCCGTTAAGTGATGATCATGTTGTTTTTTTGCTCTTATTCAACTCCTCGGAAACTCATCCACTTATAATTTAATCTTTGCCACTTAGAAAACAACTCAGTTCTAAATAAATACAATTATTATATTAACACAAATGGTTTTTCAATGTGACTCAAAGGCAAGAAGTTTTCAGCCTGCATTCTTTCAAGAGTTTATTTCTCTTTATTAAAGGATCAAAACATGGCTGGTGTTCACCAACACCTCCAGCTGATGGTCGATGACTTGCCACACGGCTGACAGACGAGACAAACCGAGCAGCAGCAGCGACGACAGAGCAAACACTGACCTCCATTTAGCTTGTGGCGCTGTGCCATTTTTCACCCAGGCTTGTCACAGCAGGTTATTAAATACTTAGCATACAGCGTAGATGCACAAACCAATGTGGACATCAGAAAAAAACCTCCACTGAGCAATAAAACTATGGCTATGGTTTCACAAAATGCAATTTCCCTTTAGCTCTGTGGGTGAACGCTTATCACTTTAACATTTAAGGACAAACTCTAAGGAGTTTCTCTCTGAGGCAATTCACCAGCAAACTTCAATTTCCCCAAGTTAAATGACACCGAACAACATTTTATCTCCAAACCAATTTTTCCTCAGTAAATAAACTCACTCATTTGTACATTTTTGTGATAAATTAAAATCTGATGCTCAGATTGTGTTTGTCCAATCTACTGCTCCGGTCACAGACAGCAGGCCTTACTTGCTTTGAAGTGTTAGATGTGTTTTTGTTTATTTTTTTTCCCCCTTCATATTTTTCACTGAGCGATGAGTCCATTTCCTTTGGAAGCATTGCAGACTTTGCCCGGAGGACTGCTGTTTAGTCAGTACACTAACAGCACTATAAAATCAAACAGGTTTATGGGGAATACACAGGCTACAGCTGCTGGGAATAAGAACGCAGACCTATTCTCCACTTACTCTAAACTGAACGCTAAAAAATCTTAATGCATCCGTCTGACTGGCCTTGTTGACTGTGATACCTATGGGACTGTACATTCATTTGAAAATAAAACAGTCTAGTCATCATCCACATTAAACCTTTGATTTCAACTCTGGGAGAGAAAAAAGATGCTTTACATTTTAGTCTCGGACAAAGATTTTTGAAAACCTAGTATAAATGTCTAAACATGGAAATTTAAGCTATTTTATCTGTCATAGTTCAATTCTTAACTACTATAAATACAAGTTTAACTATTACGAGCTGTACAACTTTTACATACAGTTTACTTTAAAAGGTCTCCTCTATATTAAAGAGAAATAAATTTAAGACACCACTGCTTCCTGAGAAAATGTCAATATCTCTTTTTAAAATTTTGAATATTTAAAATCTTTCTGGTATGGTACAACCAACACGAGAAAGGACCTTAGGTGAAAAACACACTTTGTATAGCAATAATCCATTAGTGCATCTCTATAGTGAGGGGGGGCGGTCTACAATAGCCTCACTTTTTGATGCAAGGTATTCCATGTCTTTCGTACGTCTTGCCTTATGCTGAAAACTAAAACGACAGCAGAAGCGAAAAAAAGTAATCTTGGGTCTTTATAGCGCAAAGTGTGGCATCTAAGGACTATGTCACACTCGATGCCAGTTGACTTCTATACAAAAACAGCAGGAGGCAGCGTCTTTTTGCCGTGTTGTGCATAAAACATAAACGGTACAAGGCTGACTGAGATGGAATATAGATGAAAGAATATTATGGAGAGGAGCATAAAAGCAGCTCACAAATGTTTCATATTCAAGTTCCACAGGTAAGCAGACTCATCAGGTTTCTATCTCTTGGCCTAGATCTTTGGGTGAATTCACAACAATAAGGGTCGCGGACTAACATTTGCCAAAAGAAGCACGTGCCTGACGATTGCTGCACCCATTGACCAGAAATGACAGGGGCGGAGCAAAGCAAAGACTCGGATGCTGAGAAAAAAATTAATAAATCATGGAGGTCTTGCATACTGCATTCGTTATTGGGATATGAGCTCTGTGTGCATGCTAGCAGCAGCGGTGTTGAGCAGAAGACAACAGAACAGGCAGGGCTACAGTAGCTCTTTAAATCCAAAAAAGCTGATGACGTTTGGAGTTGAGCCGGATTATAATCACACCGTAAGTGAACTGTTTGGAAGCGCCCCGAGACCACCTCTTTAGATGGGTCTTGGGCTGCTTGTTTGGTCCGGACCGGAGTGTATTAAAACCTGCACACTTGGTCCGGACCAACGTGGGGAACAAAACTCTGGTTCGTTTTACCCGGACCAAACGAGGCAGGTGTGATTACACCCTTGTTCTCCTATACTTCACCTTTAAGTATGTCACATTATTAATAATATACGGCACAGGATTATAGTGGGAAAGGCTGCACATTTTAAAGCAGGCCAATGACACCACAGGTACAAGGTATGATGGTCCAAGGCCAGGCACTATGACTCCCACAGAGGAAACCGGGAACAGCCAGGATCGTGACAATGAGACTGTGGATCAAAACGATGCAGATGGATGCAAAGAGAGCGGCTCTGGTTACTGTGAGGCCTGGAGCTTTATCTCTTAAATTAGAGGTCACAAGCCCCTCGATGGTGGGCGTCTGCACAGTACATGATGAAAGAGGCAATATGCTGCATGAGTCTGGCTTCTGGGGCAGGAATGTCCTATTTGTCATTTTGGCTCTCAGCACAAAGAGAAATTCACAGAGGCTTTTCACACAGCACCTTTTTCAGCTCAGACCGGACAGTAACAAACAATGTTAAAAAGAGTATACATTGGATAATAATATTAATAATAACAATAATGGATTGGATTTATATATATAGCACCTTTCAAGGCTCTCAAATCACTTTAGAAAATCCATTATTCATTCACTCCACAGTCACACACTGGTGGTGGAGATGTGGCAGCCATTTTGCGCATACGGACTCTTCAACCTCCAAACATTCTCACACATTCATACACCAGAGCTGCTGCACTGGAAGCAAGGTGGGTTAAGTGTCTTGCCCAAGGACATGACAACAGTAACCTTCCGGTTAAGGGACAACCACTCTACCACTGAGCCACTGCGCCCCAACTAATATCGAAAATCTACTCCCCACTATTACATTAAACTAAAAAGGCAACTGATTGCAATGTCAAACAGATAGAACTTGCTGCTTTGTGAAAGTGTGTTTGGTGAATGTTTTGACACTACTACAGACATTCATGATAAACTCTTTGTCACAGGTGAAACACACTACTTTTTCATGTTGGTTCTATCTATGTAAATGCATCCCACGGGACAAACAGTACAATGTGCAATGGTTTTATTTTGATTATATGTCATTTGTAATCACAGTATTCCACTCACTATTCTCACTGAGATTCACATACACTGTATTTAGATGCTGTTTCTATGGTTACCACAGTTCTCCTCGACCGGTCAGACCGTCTTTTCTTGCACATTTCAATTTATTTCTCAGGGCTGTGGATGTCGGCAGAGGTATCACAAACAAACAGCAGAGCAAAAGGTATTATCAGTCGCTATCCTCCGCTCAATGGGTCATCAGTCAGGACTCGGCAGCATCTAATCAACAACACGCATCAATCTCCTTATCCTGGACTGTGTAATCGTGTTATCAGAGCAACACAACACTGGCATGGCCTTGGTGTCCCGCACTGACTCCCACGTACAGTATGTTCGATGGGTACAAGCCTGTCACACTGCTGGGAGAGACACAACAGGGGAAAGACAGATACACACATTATAATGTATCCGTGAGCTACAGCTGCAGAAGGTAAGTTTAAATTTGATGACCCAGAAAAATTCACAAATGCATCACTAACATTATTCAACTGGGGCTATTTCCACAACCCAAAGTTTAACCTGTAATGTCCATATTATATTCAGTGAGAGAGGCATCAGTAATCCTTACAACAAACTACAAAAATAAAGAAAAAGACAAAACAGCCACAACGTGTCACTTTAAAATTATTTTCTGGTGTTAAACTGTCTGGGTTTTTTTAATTGTATAAAAAAAAAAATACTTGGATTCATCTGAGTAGGTTGTCTTTCGAATTTAACTGAGAAAAAAAAGACACAGTCATCAAAATATTTAACTAAGATAATGCTTGTGTTACTAATAGTTTACAGACCTACTTACAGTTTAATACCCTTGCTATTATTCCTTTGTTAAAGTTAGAATTATAATAATTGGGATGGTCAAGAAACTAGTTCAGTAGTCTAGCCCCAGATTAAGTAAAGCCACACACTGACAGTTTTCAATTAGTGTCTTTAATTTGTGCAGCAAATTCTAACAAGTTCCATGTTACAGGAGGCAACACACTCTTTTGTGTTTTGTCTGCCAGCATAAAAGTAGGACAAAGACTGCACCATCCTGATAAATATTTATCACAGGCAGTCCCCTGTTTGTTGTCACATTAGAAGATTCATCAGCTGTGAAAAGAAAGCAAGGCCATTATGATAATTTCTAGCTTTGTTTGTACGTTTAATCAGGATAACAGCACTGCTTTGATGAGGAGTTAGTGGAGCAGTCACTTCCCTTTTTAACAGGCTTTGTGTGGAACTGTGGGAAGAAATATCAGGAAAGCAACAGACGAGGAGGGCGGGACATTAGCTGTAGTTTTCCACTGACTGCTTGGTCACATTTGATATGAAATGACTTTTATATATTACAATGAAAATATGACCTTAGATATTTGAATGCTTTTTGACAAAATAAAAAAAAGTTTCATTAATTTAACTTGAATTTCAAAATATAATCAAGACCAAGGTTCACTCATCAAAGCAGGCACTACATCAATATTAGGACTAAACCTTTTTTGTAGACACCACTGTTTGGATGATAATTTTGAGGCAAAAAGTAGATGTCCATCACAAAGAAGACCGTAATGTTATTGTGATACAAGTCATTCTTTGCAATAACTGTAATACTGCAATAACAATGAATTTGGGTTATATTGTGAAGCGTTACTTGTATGTCTCTAGTTTATTGAACAAATACTTACATCATACCCAACCTGACTAAACTGGTAGTCAAAGAACTTGAACGAGTGTCAGTTCAGAATTCAGTGTTTTGTCTGCAATATAATCATACAATAATCTTTAATGTTATAGTGGCATTTGAGCTATGAAGGCTGACTTATTCCACTGTAGTGGAAAATTTTAAAAAATGACTTAATACCTTAAAATGTTGACATAGTTAAGCCTAGTTTAAACTAACTTTACTTCTTTTAAAAGGTTTCTACTTAAAATCAAATTGAAGGAAACCAATTTTCACAGCAAGATACTAAATAAAATTAACCATTCAGAGCCCATTTGAGGGAAGACAAGACAACAGCGCCAAAATTACAGCAAACATTTTAAATAGATTTTTCAAAAGGAAAGTCAAAGCTTCTTACATCAACATCTTTTCATTAGCATATCCTTTTGTCCATTATTTGAACTGCTTTATTCGTTTCTTACAAAGTCTTACATGTGAAAAAAAGACATTTTCTTTACCAAACGTGCCCCTTTCCTCTCTTGTGTCCACAATGACTATGGAAAATACCACAATATCCGCTCACGACTGCTTCAACAAACAGGTCAACATGTAATGGAGAAAATAATAAAACGCAAACACATGAGGTGGGATTTCCCCTGAACACAACACACACACAGAGCTCAGTTTCCCTAATGCTCCTTGATGACTCCTTGAAATACAACACTTACTGGCATACTGGAGCTGGCTGACCTACTGAAGCATGGCTAATTTATGAGTGCTGAGTCGCAGTTTCAAGTGAGAGAAGAGAGCGCCCATGCATTTCACCGAGTGACAAAGAAATATGAAACCACTTCAAGGAAGCTGCTACATTACATTTTTAAGGGAAAGCTAAATATTGTGTTAAAGGCTTTAGAGGCGTACAAACATCAAATAAAAAAGAAAATATGTGCACAGTCCAATGGTAATATAGTTTGATCACTGAGAGACAAGATACGTACAGACATTTGTACTCATTACTTTACAACAAATGTAATGTTGTCCACTGTAAATAAGATGAAAGTACAGTATTAGTTAGCGTATTAGTAAGAGTTTTATGTGTAGCACAAACACCATCCAGCCAAAACATTATGACCACCTAATACTAATGACTAGACATAAACCGATGAGGCCTGGACTCCATTAAACCTCTAAAGATCGCCAATTCAATCCCGTTCATGCTGCCAAAGTGTCCTTGGGCAAGACACTGAACCGTCACTTGTAAAGTGATTACCTTAGATCACTTTACCTTAGAGTCTTTGGGTACTGCATAAAAGAGTACCTGCTACTACTTAACCAATTTGATGAAGACTGCCCGTTGCAGAAGTAATAGAACTTCCTTTGAGGTAATGTTTTTACTTATGGCTTTCTATTGTGTTTTTGTGCTGAATAATTCAAATAACACTAAGACTAAGTTAAAACACTAGATGGATATTTTATAATGCAGAAGCTTTGTTGTTGTCTAATTGTTTATTGTTATAATGACAAAGTACTTAACTTGAAGAGACATGAAGTAAGAGAGATTGTGAGTGTCATTGTTACTACATTTTTTTGCCGAGAAATTACAGGTTGACTTTTCCATAATAATCTAAACTAAAAGTTGGGTCATATTTACTTGACTTAAAGAGTTACCAAAATTTTCCATGACTTTATCTCATCAATTCTAGAAAGTATTTTTCATTAATGTTTATATAATTTATTGCAGAATTAGTTTTCTTGTATGTCCTGACTATTTTACTCTTATTCAGTTTGAACTCAACTCCACAAACTACCACCACAACCTCAGAGGATCAAAACTCAAACTTAGCTCCCAAAGGGTTCACAGAAATGTATAAATGTGAACAATTCAATCTTTATAACACTGGACAATATACATTATTTTCAGGACTTGGGAGTTCATGGAAATTCATTTTCTTGTCATTTACCTGACTGGCTCTTTCGGTTTCCAGGTGTTTATGGCTTTCCAGGAGAGGGAACTATACAGATAACATAGCATTGAAAATCAAGCATAAAATCAATCCCAAACTACCTAAAGGCACATAAATTTGAGGCAAGGTTAAGCTTATTCAATATAACACTAATCTGACAGTGTCTGATTGATAACAGTTGGAAATCTCTTTAGTCATGAGCGAATGTGAGGCCCAAAAGGCAGGCCTCATACGTTTATTCATCAAATGAACCAGAGGAAATGCTCACTGCTAATGTACAGCAGTCTTTTCAGCAGGTATTCATGTTAGAGCTGATTTCAAAGTTCTCTTGTTAACCTATAAAATCCTTTGTGGACGCGCACCCTCTTACCTATCTGACCTCATCACCTGGTATACTCCAGCTCATACCCTTCGCTCTCAGGACGCTGGCCTCCTTCAACTTCCTCGAATAAAGAAGAAGTCTGCTGGCTACAGAGCCTTTTCTTATAGAGCCCCATTTTTGTGGAATGGGCTCCCGGTGGAAGTGTGGCAATCTGACTCTGTTGAGATTTTCAAAAGCAAACTCAAAACATACTTATTTCACCAAACGTATGGAGACTGATTGATCATAGGGTTAGGTTTACACTGGTTGTAGCTGTAGGTACACACTCAACCGCTGATATTATTATTACATCTGCCTATTTTCAGTAGTATTTAGCACTTTTGTTTTTCTCCTTTCCACCTCCTCCTAGGGTGGACGCAAACCTCTGATCTGCTGGGTGATGTGTTTCCTCATCCTGATGGAGGGTCTAAGGACAGGGGATGTTGTCTAGTGCAGTCTGTTAAGCCCTTTGAGGCGGCTGTTTTTGTGATATTGGGCTATACAAAAATAAATGTCTTGTCCATACAATTGATCTCAACCGATAGAAAATGATGGCCTGAAATGATTACAGATGATGTTCCTGACAGAGTGCAAGCGCGGCACATTTACTCTCCACCGATGCAGTTGGGAAAGTACAGATGCAGCGTCTGATTGGCTGCTGCGGGACCGAATGTATTTATATTGAAGGAAATGAGAGCAGGTGATATGAGCAGCAGGGAAATTACAGGCAAATGAGGACACAACTAGACAAAGTCATTACTGAAAAGCAGGCCTGGAGTCATCTGTCTGTCTTCACAACTCAATTACTCACCATTTACACTTTTTGCATAGTAAACAGTGTAAATTTGCATAAAAAGGTATGCTCCCCAAAATGTATAAATGTAATTAAAGCTATATACAAGGACCTAGTGTTGATTAAATTGAGAAAAGTAGTAAGCAATTATTGCTAATTTATCTTTCTCATTAGAAAACGGTTGATTTTTGTTCAATAGAGTCTAGGCTGGAACAATACACAGCTCTTTCTTTAATGTAACCCTAAATACTACAGCTGCATGAAACAGATGCCTCCATATTGCTGTAAATACTACAATATGGCTTCACTATTGTTTGCAGTATTTAGATGTGGATTGTATAAAATGGTGGTTATGTCCATCTTCTCTGTGTTCACAACATCACCTTTGACAAACAAACAGATTATTTTATCTGATAATAACAAAACAAAAGTAATGTGATGTATTTAGGTCATATATTAAAAAAGTTGGCTGCAGCTGTATCACCTACAATAATACTTTACTTTTCTCTCTTTCACTAAGCATCGAGAGCCAAACATCGCTTCAGCGCATTCAATAAGAAACATTTGTTCCATCTGAATTTAAGCCCATAGTCTCTCAGAAACAGATTTAAACCAACTCTAGATATTTTTTTTAAATACAAACCTTATGCAAGCAGAAAAACAGAAGGGCTTTCTGCTAAAATCTTCCAAAGACTGCTAACGTCATGTGCGTCTCTGTCTGGGTGTTTTGACTAGAAGTAAATGTTGAATTATAATCTCAAGAGTTTATGAACAATGGCAAACCTTATGTCACTTCCTGCTTTTTTAAGGACAATGTTTCTGGGTTGAATTGGTGCCATAGGGCATTGAAGTAGCCCGACATATATTTCCATTTTCCTCTTCTAAAAATACCTCTGATAAACCAAGATACGTCGACTGTGTCATTGGGCTGACATTTATCACCAAAGAAACGCAAAATATAATTGACATTGTGATAAAACAGCACAATTTGAAACCTCGGGAATACCAATTATGAGACAAAATTGAAAAGACATTTGATTTTACATTGGTGTATAGCTGTGACTGTGAAAGTCTAACCCTTTCAGATGTGGACAGACTTTTACATTAGCCTCCTCCTGATCTCCTGCTAATGAGTAACGCAGAGATGTTGGGAGTCTATCACAACACTTTGACGTGAAATACATCTCAACACTGACAGCTCTGTTACTTCACATACTCTCTACTGTGTGTCTGTCCATTCATACTCAAACATATGTCTGTGATGTGTGCTCAATTAGAAACAGTGGATGCGATTAGACAGACTGTTTTAATGTGTAAGTTGATGGCAACTAAATGGAACAAGGAAATAAAAGTCCCAAAAATGATACAGCAGAAGCTGTTCAAGCTGCAAATGTAAGCTTTGTCTAATCCTGTCTACAAAGTCCTTGTTAATCAGTATATGGGATGTGAATTGTTCAGTGTCTCGCAATTTAATTAGAATTAAATTCAGATGAATGCAACTTTTGCTAAAAAAAAAAAAAAAAAAAAAAAAAAAAAAAATTGGTGTAAGATTATTTGATATAAGATGAAAAGACAATGATAACCAAAGAGAATATTTATTCAAACATTTATTTTAATTTTCTGCCTGTACCAAATGTTTATATCAACTTTATATCCACAAAAAAGAATTGTGCATGTATTAACAGGATGAAATCTAATCAAGAAATCTGATTTATGTGGTTACAAGTACAGTTCTGATGCTTTTTTAACAAGTCTATATTTATGTTACAGTGCTAGTAACTTTTGAGTCAAATTCATAATATAACAGTTATTTCATGCTTCATATGAAAGACTGATATCATATGAAAAGGCTGACTCAGAACAGGGCTGAACCATACAGTGTCTGGTTTCCCATTATCAAATTATGGCAGATCTGTGACAGACAAGTTAAAAAGCGCAGAGCACTTTTGTTGGCGCAGGAAAGTTGTACTTGTGGAGCATTACAAAGTCACTAGGTTCACTTCGAGCTTGAGCAGGGCAGCGATCGCCTCTGGTCTCTTTTGAAACAGCAGGGTCAGAGTGCCACACCTCCACACTCAGAGACAAGTCCCAGGGAGCCGTAAAGAGGAGCCAATTAGCTGCTGACAGTGGAAACACAGCCGGGCGAGGAAGAGTGGGTGGTAAACAAGGGAGTGCAGATGCACAGTAGTGCGACACAGTCTCCTGATACAGCCCAGGAGGTCAAACAACTGGAGATAAAGTGGATCTAAGTGTGCTAAACTGCAGTGAAGGCAGCCCACAGGGAAAAGAGGAGCGGAAATCAAAGTCATACACCAGTTTCTGTCAATCTACCAGTACAATGCATGCAGTTCGGTATGTCCAGCTTAGATTAGCATTTCAATTTGTCAAGGGTACAACAATGACAGTAATGTACCATTACAGTTTTGTGGTTGACAGAGGAAAAGTCAAAAAAGGAAGTTCCTTTATATTTAATCCATCCTTAAAAGTAAAACGCAACTGTGAACCTAATGTGAACTCCACTGTTGATGGTTAGTCATGTCTTGTACGTTTTATGTTTTGTCGGCCACCTCAAAAAAGAATAAGATCCTAAATCAGACACATTTTTCACAATGTTTTAGTCTTAATTTCCAACCTATTTGCACATGAAACCCTTTATTTTATGTCTTTAAAGGCAAGTAGGAATAAGACTGTGTGGCGATATATTCAAAGATATCATATAGGTCCATCAGTATTGTGCAAGATTTTCTGCAAATATGACTTATCTTGGTCTTGTGATAAACAGATTTTAAGATAGGAAGAAGGCAGAATGTTACAGCCCATTTCCAAATAAACACCAACATATCAGATAGCTCGTTAACAGCACTACTTTTACTTTAATTTTTAAATTGTGGATTAACACCACTGCCTTTTTTGTTTGTGTTGGGAAATTTGGAAGCAGTAGCGCTTTTAATATACCCTGGCATGATACAACTACTGACTTAACACTCCAATCTCTTCATATGACCTACCAACACCAAAGTAGAAAGGATTACCAGGAGCAATGCTTGCTGTTCCAACCCAATGCTTGGTAGAAACAAAGGTTATTTCTGTTAAAGTGTAGGTATTGAGGGAATACAGCAGAAGAAGAGCACAAGTCAGGGTCATATACAAGCCTTTGTTATTCAATTGAACACAGTCTATTTAATGAGGGAGCCTTGTGAACTTCATCTTCCTCAACTTCTGCAAGCTTTAAAACTTTTTCCTTGATCACTGTCAATCAATCAGGGTTGTACAATGTAAAGAAGAGACAACAGCCAAAGGGCAAAGAAAGCAATTAGACGAGACATGATGCAAAAATAAAGTCAACAAAAACCCTGCAACTGACTCCAGCAGCAAATCCCTCCAGGCCCAGTTTTTTTTTCATTAAATAAAACAAAAAAAAGTTTAGGTCATTATGAAAAAAAACTGAGAATCAAATTATAGCTTAAAATCATTAGTCTCCTCATTAAGTGTTTGACTAATCATTTTACAACTTGTGACAGGACATTAGTAGAGTCAACATGGCCCAGTAATGTATTTTCTGTTTACTCAAAATCATTTACACTAGATAAAATTGATAGAGAGCCATCTAGTATGTAAATGCAGCATCCAAAAAATGTCTTAATAGTATTGTGTCCTTGCTGTGAGCACCCAAAGACCTGTACACTCATTTTTAACATATGTACACTTGGCCATTTGGAATTTAAACATGACCATACCCAAAGTTAACGTCAAACACTAACATTGATTAGTTTGTGAATCAAAAATGTATGTGCTACAGCAATTATTCAGTTGTAAATCATCCAACTTTATATTTAATTGAAACTTCAACATTGGTTCAAAGTGTTCCAGGCTTAACTTTATTTTATGCTAAAGGCCTGTATCATGTGACCACACACTGACCAATAAAAAATTCCAACTCCTAACAGAGAAAAAAGTGTGAGTTTTTGAGGAAAAGCTACGGTTACGTGAATCTGTAAACATTCAACAAAATAAATTTATTTACTGCAAGTATGATTCAACAATTTCATCAAATTAGGAAATTGTTAAAGCTTGAATTATAACAGAATCTAAAATAGTCCTTACTCACACCTTGAGTTGTATGTGTCTTACCGGTTTTACAGACTGTATTTTATAGCCTTTCATTGCAGTACCAAAAGTGTCTACTGGTGGATTTAGCAACACAGACAAGAAAATAAACATCCCATAGACTTTTTATATTAAATATTGTTTATAAAAGTTTCTGTCAACAAGATGAACTTTTTTTTCTGAATTGACTGATGTGTCAGACAACTTGCTGCTGCAGTGTATTCAGAAAAAAAAAAACAATAAGATCATTCACATGTCTGACCACAAAAACACCAGACTTGCTGCAGAGCTGTTTTATCATCACTGTCTGTCAGATTGTGAATACTGTAATTGCTTTTAGGGACAAAGATCTTGCCGCAGAGTTACTTTCCCACGAAGCAGTAATGCAACAGCTTTTAACACCACTCACACATTTGGAAATGCCACATACACAGTCTTCAACAAGGAGAGTCTAGATAAATAATAATGAATTGCCAATTCTATTAATCCGGGCAACTTTTGCTGTTATTTTCTAAACTAATCCATACGCAAAACACATTATTTTACATTATTAAGAGTTGAAAAAATGAAATTAAGGACCTCCTTAAAGCAGACATTTTATAAATTACAAAATGTATGTTCTTAAAAACTGACAAACCTGCTCCAGTTGAGAATATAACCTACACAGTGTGTCGTTGCCAAAATAAGTTGATCAGACAAGGCCTAAGAGGCTGAAGTGGTAAGTTAAGTCAAGTGCTGCCACTTACTTTATCCTCTAATGTCAACAACATCTTAAAATGACTCAGCTTCATTCAGGCTGTTGCATTATGAAACACCAGAATTAGGATTATGTAAGATGAAAATCGGAACACACCACATTTAATCAGTGGTGGGGATTTCCCCCATGGAAAAACCGAAAAACACTCAAAAGCCTCAAAAGAAACAGCATTTACCAACATAAAAGTCAAGTTGGCATTAAAAAAATGTGATTTTGTGCAGTCCTAGAGCATTTTGTGTCTCCAAAACTCTCTTGTGACACAGCAGTAACAAATTTGTAAGTCTGAGTGTTGTGTTATTAGGCAAAAAATGTGGTAATGTTAGAAGTTGTCGGCTTTAGTGTCTGCCCGAGTTGAGTTGAGACGATGCAGCCTGATAATCTTTGACAGGCAGGGTACAGAATACACTGCAACATTATATTTGACAGCATTTGCATCTGTTCTAATCTAAAAAGGGACATGAGGCTATTTACTTATTCAAAGACTGTTCAAGGCAGCTAGTGTCAGATCACTTACATGGCCTCGACTGCAACCCAAAATGTACTATTTGCACTAAAACTTTTCAAAAGAACAGATTTGATTGCTAAATTAAAAAAAAAAGAGCCAATTGTTTCATGAGACTTGTTAGCTATAAATTCAACATTTTAAGGCAATTTATATATTGTTACAACAATTACATCAAAGCCTACAATTACTTGACAATGCAGCATAAGCAATGAGACACCAAATTCTAGCTTTAAAAAAGGACTAGACAAAAAAAAGGCTTTTTAAAGTTCTTGCTATAAGACGTAAAAGGTGACAGGTTAAATCAAAGCCCACAGCACATCACAATGGTAATGTTGTCGGTTTTCTGGTGATTATTAGTCTTTTTAAATGTCTGGAGTCACTCCAGACATTATTTGAGCTGCACTCGGTGCTAGCAGCAGCATTAGCTTTTAGTGTAATGGTTAGGAAACAAATTTGAATGAATGTTAAACTCAAAGTAATTAATTTTATTAGATTTACTGCACAGCACTAACCCAATGCATCATCTTAGCATGACGCAGAACTATGAATTACAATACACTGCTAAAGGAATATCCATTGTGTTACACCAATGGTAAGAATAGACCCCGCAGAAAAGGAACCTCCAATTTGAGCTCGATTGACAGAGACTCATGACTCCATCCAGTGGTATAAAGTAGTGTTGTCACAATACTGGAATTTCTAACTTCGATACGATACCTTCAAAAATATTGATAATACCATTTTCGATACCGAAGGGAAAACAACTGTCACAATATTATTTTATTATTTTTTTATTTAAAGATAAATATAACATGTCTAGATAGAACATGACGAGGTATATTTTACATTAATAAAAATGTCTTGAGTTAGTGCACTTGTTCAAAAGGCCTCTCAGATTGTCATACATTCAGAAACCAAAAGTGCATGTAAAAAAACAAAAAAACAAACAAAAAAAAAGATTCAAGTAAAATCCAAAAGTCCAATCACAAGATCAACAATAGGCAAGAGAGAAGGAAAAGAGAGAAAGTGAAAGCGACAAAGCTCAGCTTGTATCGATACTTCGGGAAATGAGTATTGTGTGAGATATTTCAGTATCGATATTTATTGAAATATCGTAATTTTTGACACTAGTATAAAGTAATATTAGAAGCATCCCAGGATAACACTTCTGAACTACTTGTCTAAATACATATTTGGTCAAATTACCAAGATGTTTTTTTCTTTATTTCATACATATTTTATGATATTTCAGAACATAGTCAGATACCACGACTGAAAAGGCCATGAATAATACATTTAAGACCAAAAAAATTGATGTTTCCTGATGTAAAAGTCTCCAGGCAGGTCCTTCTTAAAGGATCTAAACTTCAGACCATTTTCCCCAAAAAACATAAACAGGTTTTAACAGATGAGTTTATTATTTATGGTAATTATGTGCACAGGTTTCAGCTCAGTGAGAGTAGTGTTTTGATGTCAGCTCATGTGACTTTCTCTCCTCAGATGTCTGCGTCTGCCACCAACACTGAGGCGCTGAGGAAAAAGAATAAAGTAATTTGACTAACGTTGTTCGTGCGAGTGCAATGAAGACTTTCCCAAGGTGTTAATTGGTCTAAAACCAGATAAAGAGAGACAACGCTCAATGAACTTTGTATATTCAGCCTAAATTATCTCAGTTTTCAACATGTGCTGCACCAGAACCCGTCGACAGTGTGAAGATACAGCTGTTCTCATTCTGACACACCAAAAGGCACCGGAGGACAGGCTTCACTGCCAAAATACTGCTCCTGGCTCCATGACACCAAGGAGGTTAACTACAGAATAATTACAGCAAAACAATCTAGAGGAGAAACTTCCAATGTCATGCAATTGCTTCCAAAGAATCTGAAATAAAATAGCTGACTTGTAGCTTTATAACTTTCTTCCAAACAAATAACCATCATGAAGGTTTGTCTTACTAATTACTGAGTTAATAATAGGTCAATTAGTCTCTACAGCTTTGTGCTTTTGTTTGGCTTATATCAGTTCAACTCAATGTCTCAAAATAAGATAAAGTGGAAGAGGTGGCAGGATTAATGACCTGTAATGAGCTCAACTCTGCAGTAGGCACAATAATAAAGCAGTAATGCAGCAACTAGCACCGACTTAAACAACCAGACTAGACTAAACAGTCTATAGATGAACACAGCAGAAGAACAGCCTTTTTCAGAAACTCCCATTTAGTTCCTTTATAAACTCCTCGGCAAGTCTTTTTTCTTTAATAAATGCCGTTTCTAAAATGCTAAGATAGTAAAGGCAGCTTTTTCAAATAAAATCCACTAATCTCCAGCTCCAATATTATTTATTATAAGGAGAATTCATTTACGAGACCAAAACATTTACATTACATAGACAAAAGATTCCAAATTTGAATGCAAAAAAAACTTACCAGATGATGCTAACTCTCTGTAAACTAAACACATTTTAGATGGTCCAGCTCAAGAAAAACACTAGCTTTATCTTGTTTTTAACGAAAAAGTCTACAATCATTTCAGTAGAATGTTCTTGAACGGCCACTTGTTTCTTAAAAACTGTTGTTTAAATGAGCCACTGCTGGTCACTAAAATCAGAATTGTGACAATGCATACTTAGCAACATTTTTGAGTGGGCATCAATAGGAAAAATAGATGGAGAAAAAAAAATACTTTTCTTGTGAGAAATTATCTGCAGCCAGACTGACAAATACAAAAAGTGCCCAAGGTCGGTAGCTCTGCCAGTGTGTAAGCTCTCTTTACAAAGAGGTAACAGAGGCAGGATGTTTGGCTCTGGCTCGGGTCAGTGCCATTGCAGAATCAGATTTCAGACTGACCAGCTGAGTCTGTCCACAGAGCTGCCCAGAAGCACAAACTGTCGAGACCCGAGTGACCGACACTCAGGGCAGCTAATGGGAAACTGTGAGAAGATACCGGCTCTCGTGAATCACAAGCTACATTCCCGAGACTCACGATTACATACACTGTTTTGTGGAGCTACGTTTGTGCCTCAAAAACAGGCCGTTAACTAAAATGCAGTCCTTTTCCACAAGCGTATGAGGAAATCAATGTATTGATTGAAGTAGCCAACGCCACTAGACTCATGGATTTGCTTTGCCATATTAGGTGAACCCTTTTCTCATTGAGCATTTTTGTCACAGATCAACAAAGGTTAGGTCAAGAAATAATTACATGAACTTTAGGTCAAAAAAGCACAGGTCTCACTGAAGCACTGCCTGTCTCTTTTCTTGTTTTTTTCATACAGTCAAAAGCTTGTAGATATATCTACAAGCTAAATAAAGCATCTACATCAGACATGAGAGATGAAATGTTTAGGTTGATTTAATGATACATTATTTAAATAGGCTAAAATGGAACTTTAAATTGACTTTTCCACTCGTTGCACTAGTCCAGTCATTTGGGAGGGAGGTACTTTTTTGCATATTATAACACCTAATAAGCATTTTTATTGAATATGTTGGCAGCACAAACAGATAAAAAGATGTATTAAATAGAAAAGCTTTTTCCCTAAATGTGTTATTTCTGCTCTGTTCTCATCAGTTCAAATTAAACAAATAGTATTTAGCAGTATTAATGGTTTTAATATTGTGATTATGGTAGTATAGCTTAAAACCACACCTAGTATACATTAGGCAAGAGCATCTAACACTAGAAATTGATTTCCTCAGAAGTTTCTACAAGATTTCTGTCTCTAGTGCACAGCAAACCCTGATCTTTTGCCCCATTTTACCAGAGATTTCAGAGAAAGTTGTCTTAGAGAAGCAAAATAAATACAATATCCTTCGTAGTCTCACCTTGACAGTAGTGAAAGTATGCAATGGTAATCGAGGAACTATTGAGAAGAAAAAGAATGATCTATAGAGGCACAATTTGCAAATGAAGCTAACCGGGCTAAATGTAGAAACCACTTCCCTATTTCATTTTAAGCAGCACTACTCATTTCAAGCTTGTGATTCTTTTCATTATCAACCTTCAAACACACATTTTTCCAACTGTGAAAATAGAGAAGGACCTGTGACTCTTTTGTAAAACAGAAATAGGGGATAGGGCAATAGTCCGATACCTGATCATCACCAAACACAAAGTTATTTATTCTCTGATCGGCTTGTAATGTGCCCTTTGACTGACGGCCCATTCTGCAGCTAACCACAAGCACACACACCACTGACTCCAAACCAGCACATTTTCCATTTGCTAAATCAAGAGACTGTCAGAAAACACAAATGAATGAGTAAAGGCAAAAACTGTGGAAAAATAAAGTTCTAGTTTAAGGAATGAAGAGTATTCACTAGTCTATTACTTCTCTAATTGAAGGATGGTTGTCACAGAATTCTTAAAATAAGATAAAAGCACATTGTGCTAGCGCAGAAGTTGGGGAAGAGATTATAGAGAAAAGAGTCCAAATAAAGGTGGGCAGTAGCTTGACTTAAAGCATGATGAAGAACTCCTTTTAGGGTTACGCTGCAGGATATTCATGTCGAACTAGCACAGAGGTTGGGGATACACATTTTAAGTCTCATTAGAAGTTTTATTGCCAAGACAACACTAACCCAGACCATGCCATGAACAGGTCCAGAATCGAGAATTAGATAAAACCAAGACTTTGAGGCAAATACATCAGAACACCACATGTGTAGAGGCCTCAGAAAACAATAAAAATAAAATAAAAACATGATTCAGGTCCTCTCTCGTTTTTCCACTCACCCGGATGAACAGTCCTAGGACCAGGTGATGCACATGTCCTGTAATCTATTCACAAGAATTCAATGTGGCCTTGGCAAGTCTTGATTTAAACTCCTCAGAGCGCTACGTCAAGAACCAAGACAAGTATTAATGTATTTGAGTCCCAAGCAAGACCTTGAAAAAGCTCAGCAACACTTTTTATTTGGACACTGTAATCAATACTGCAAAACTTGCAGCAAATATTTTAGTTGATATATTTTCAGTTGTAATCCATCTTGGGTATCTTTTTCAGATGCCTCCTGGGAAAGTGTTTTGAGTAGGTCCTAACAGGAGGAGGCCCCAGGCAAGACCTAGGACATGCTGTAGGGACAATGTCTCAAGGCTGGCCTGGGATCGCCTCAGTATCCCCCTGAAAAAGATGGAGGGGGCGTCTGGGGAGGGGAAAGTCGGGTGTTCCTGCTTAGACTTTTGCCCTGGGGGGCCTGGCCCCAGAAAAGCAGAAGAAGATGGACCTATATAAAAATATATCTCTGTCTTATTAATGCTGATCAATATTAAATTGGTCTCTCTCTATTCTATACCGGGTCTAATACCCGTTTTATCACCGAATACAAAAGCTCTCATTCTCCAAACGCCTTGTAATGTCCCACAACTGATAGCCCACTCTGCAGCTGGCTGCCATAAGGACACACACCACAGACTCTGTCCTGAAGCCAGCATATTCCCCATTAGCTCACAGTGGCCATGCACACAGGGACAGACATATTCATATTCAACAAGAGCCGTTACAATCCCACACACATCGCTAGAGGATTTCAAGCTGCAACTATTTTTTCTTGGAATTTATAGATTTGAATTTTATGGTGCATCTGTCCTAATTTAACTTAAGGCAAGGATTTTTGAAAGTTGCTGAGGTGGGGTTTTAGAGCAGAAACCACAGCAGCTTTTGCTTTAAAATGTGCTGCAATTTCCCAAACTGACAGACCATTCACTGCTGGAATATTAAGTTTGAATCTCTTAATCATTTGGGTATTAATTAAGAGTTTTATGGTTGAATAGTTAACAATTGGCTGTAAGTAATATGCTGATTGCAACAGTTTGTCAATTAATTGGGTTACTAGGCCAGACTGACAAGGGTTTCGATTTCACAGTTTAGGCAAAAGTCATTCTCAAAATCTAAGGGGCAAAATAGTCACTTTGCTTAGTAGTATCCAGCCATTAGTCTTTCTTTGCATTTTTTTTTTTTTTGTTAGCAGTAACAATGTATTACAAACCAATCATTTAGCATTACCTACATCACTAAATGCTCTCCATTAAAACTTACTCATAACACACTCAAAAGGAGAATTTTCTCTGTAGAAAGTGCTAGCAACAGCATTACACGTTACCCAATGGACCGCAAGCCAGCGGTAAGTGAAAACAGTTAACTGAGCAAAAGGACAATTGTTTACAATGTTCAAAAACTTTAATTCAAAATTTGATTTTGCAAGCTTTTAATTGAAATGAATTCATTTCCAGCAGCCATCTTTACAACACATGTATCCCTATGGAACAATGTCGAGGTAAACCCATCTACTATTTTGTTTACATGGCAGGTGTTTGCGGACTTTGTAAAGGAAAAAAAGGACAGGAGTTAGTTTAAGAACCACCATAATCTAGATTTGACTTTCATACACTTGAGCAATGGGACCAGGTTTGTTTACAAAATCCTGAATATTATGCCTTTAATCAAACTCAATTTATTGCTCAGTGCCAAGTCTCTTAAACATATATTAAAAAGTCAGGTCTCACAGAGGGATTGAGCATCATCTTTCTGAATCCTGACTGAAATTATTACTTAATTTAGTGAGTTTTTTATGCTTTTCATTCCAAACTGAAAATCCCAGTTGTTCTGTTTGTACTTTCTGATGTTATACGCCTAAAATTAAAGGCTACCAATCTGGTTTCAACAGCACTTGCAGAATTAAAGTATTAGTTATAAAACCATTACTATCAATTTCTGGTAAACAATATGAGATAGGAACCAGAACAGCACAGATTTATTGAGTCAATCTCGACAAACACACAACAGTAGGAAGAGCCAAAGTCAACAGATCAATGTGCCCTAGTGTTTACTGAGAAAATGATGAATAATGTTACTTGCTGTGGTTTTCAAAAGGTTTTATTTACCACCAGCCGCTACAAATATCAAGTTTGTCCCAACAATAGAGCATTTGTTATGACGTGTATTATCACTGTTTGATCACTCTAATGGTTTCATGTCTGCTTTAATATGAACCGTGTCATTCGTCATAAGAGCAGTGAGCGCCGAGTGACAGTAATTGCACTTGAATGTCCCATTAACCATTTTTCAATGACAGGTGAATGTGCCAGACTTGTCTATGAAGGAGGTCCAGCATTTTTTGCGTGGCTACTTCAGACAGACACATAAGCACTGATGATACAGGTTTTTTGTTTTTCTTACCAATGCTGCTCTGTCTTTGATTAACTCATCCCCAAACTCAAAGCACAAGTCTGTATCCACAAGCCGACTGCCTAATGTTGGTCTCTGCCCTCATTGCCGTCAGATCTAATTGCTCCATCTCACACTTCTGACGGAAAAAAGATGTATTAACAAGCCACATCAAAAGCACAGATCAGTAAGAGACGAGGGAGAGAAAAGGGAACAAACAGAGCAGTGGAGGGCGCAGCGCCTGTTAGCTCTGCTTTTAGAGATAACTTGCAGCATGACAGCAGCCGGGTCAGTGCGGCGGACATGAAGACAGGTCCGTCCAGCTGTGATCAGAAAGAGCTGCAAACCTCATCGGCTTTTATTCTCCTTTAATGTCAGACTGCTTTGACGTTTCTTTACCGTGACCTTGACGATGTCTGACACTGTTCATACAATAATAAAAAGGTGCATTCACAGGTGTTTTCCTGATATGTTCCAGCTACTATTTCAGTGGTGTTCTCTTCGTAAGATAATTGTAGTTAGGTATAGTTTTGAAAATGTAAAAAGACGTGTGCATTGACATTTTGCAAGTCAATATTTGGTCAATAAATTCAACAATTCCTACACAACAGCAAAATATCAATATAGTTACAGTTAGTTCTATTAAATCATCTTTATTACACTCAGAAATTAGCCTAAATTATGTATGAGTTAATGTTTTGTCTTGTCAATTAACTTTGAGATAATTTCAAGGTTTTGTGAGTTGCTCTGTTTACAGTTTGTTTTAAATGAACCCAGAAAAACAGACATTTCTTCTGAAACTTGTCCTTTTACCACAGTGACCTGCAGTGGAAACACAGACATCCCTCTGTGTCTCTTCAGTATCCGAATATGTGCCACTGGTGTAACAGTACCTGCACAATGATAGAACAATGAAGCAGTGTATGAATAAATTAAACCATGTGTCATGCCATCTTAGGTTTTTTTAGACAACGTGAAGGATCTTTGCCGAGCCAAAGCTTTCAAGCCTCTTCGTTGTCTTCGCGGCAGATAGACATGAAGCTGGCAGTTTAATCCCTACTGCTGGTGTCAGAATAAGCATTAAATGCTTTCACTGATGCAATGCAGGCTTAGGTCGGGCAATAGTCCCTTAGAGCACAAACAAAGCATGTACAATCTCTGGTTGGACACAGGCTGGTGGCAATTTTTATTTTTTAAAAAGAAACACAGACAATAATGATGAGTAGTATGAAAGAGCATAGTCTCCAAGTGCAGCGCTGTTTAATTTCAAGTGCTTCTCTGTCTTTAAAGTAAGCTAAAGGTGCCCTATCTACCCAAGCACAAACATGAAAAGGTGAGAAGCTAACCAAGCTCTGACTGCTTCAGCTCCTTATCTCAGAACGCCTACAGCAATTTTAAAGAAGAAGCTAACTGCTGTCGCACTGTCATCTGGAAACCTTTTAACGCTTAAAGCCAATGAGTACCACAGATGACTGCTTTAACTTCCCAAGAACATCTACAGAACATCAAATCCTCAAGTAAAATAAGTTAACAAAAAGGGTGCCTTTTAAACTGAAATTATCTTTAGAGCATAATCTTCTAACTCTAGGAGAACCATTTTGGCAAAGAAAACAAAAATGTAGTTGTCATATATACATAAAATATACAATACTGCAATTCTTTGGCATGAGGTTTGTTCTACTCACACAAATGCCGGAAGAAACAGTGCCTTGCTAGTAGGTTAAACGATTAAGCAACCCTAATACATGTTGAAGCTTCTAAGCAAGTGTGTTGCAACAGCTGAAATCATAAGTTCTATAAGAAATGATGAATAACAGATGATAATAAAAGTCTTATTGTTATGAAAGTCTTGAGACAGAGCACAGCTTTGACTGAGTGAGGCAGTGAGATGTTTAAAATACAATAAAAACACAGGCTATTTACATCTACCTGCAGTGAGCATATCCTAAAGAGGAATAACTCTTGTATGGAAACAGTCGCTTGTCTGAAGTCTGAATGTAGCAAGTTTTGAGCCGATACCTTGAAACACTGTTGATGCTTCATGGTATCAGCTCAAACATTCAGACATTTTGGTCACTTTTCTCTCTTTTTGAAGATAATTTGATGATGTTGTGTTTTGTCTCGTCATTGTTGAGTTTGTCATAAATGTAAGTAAACAGTCTTTTAGCAACACAGTTTAGGTTCACAACTTAAAACAAGTCTTAGTCTAATTAATGTGGCCAAACATGTCTGTTCTGTTAATCTCTTAAACTGGTGCAATGGCAGGGTCAATGCAATGACAGCAAGAGACAGCAGTGATAAACGCATGCACCAAAGATCTACCTGGATACATTTGGTTTGTGAAACTGAGAAACACCTGCCTTGAAAAGAGAATGCATGCTAAAGGACTTGACCCTGTTAACCCCTGGAGCTGTTTTGTTCCGGGTTGAGCCCGCGTCAAACCAAGCTGTCACCATTGTCCTAGTTTACACTGCTTTGACACTTGTCCTCCCCCCATCTTCTATCTTCACTTCATAATGAGTTACAACTGAATTAGAGGCGGAAACTCTGGCTCTTTGGTGGGTATGACTTGGCCAATTTGGACATGCGCCCAGTTTGGAGTCAATTCCTAGTTTAAATGACCAAAACATGAGCTCCAATTAAAAGTACTGCGTGTTCAAATCTGCGGACGAAGCTCCTTAGCAACAACAGCACTAATTTAGTCAAAGAAGGAATCACGACAACATGTGGCAAGCTCCAAAGCAGTCGTTTGACAAGAGAAAACTTCCTCACAGCGCAGCCAGGTCTCATTGAACATTAAAGGCATGCCTTATATCCATTAACACTGCAGCTTTTGGGTAAAAACACAAACTTACCAGGGGTCAAACTCGTGAATGATGCTCTCAAAGCGGATGACAGCAAAGAGTCTGGAGCTGAACCCAGCCAGCCAGGCCAGGAACAGGATGGTGAAAGAAAGCAGTGACTGCCACCCGGCCGGCTGCGACAGGCCGCCGGACAGCCCGCCTCCTCCCGCCCCGCCGCTGCTGCTGCTACTCCCGCTGCCTGCTCTCTCCACCACCGCCGTGCTGCTGCGTCCATTCCCCGAGTACGACGGCCCACCAGAGTTCAGAGAAGACTTGTGTTTGTTGTCAGAAACCGGGTGATGCTCCGCCATATTCAATCCTGTCGTGGCAAAGCAAGCGATGCGCGCTATCTGGTATCACACAGGAAAGAAAAGCCCCCCCCCTTCTTCCTTTACCTCTCCCAAAAACACTCACACAAACCTTTCCCTCGCTCCAAAACACCAGCTGGGATTCCTAACTTTCAAACCTTACGTCCCACCGACCGCAAAACAAGTAAAATATCCCAAGGAATCACATAGCAGCACGGTTTTGCAGCATACAGACTGGAAGTGACACATGCGACTCGAGCATTTCCTTCTTCCTTCCTTGGAGCTGGATGAAGGGGCGGGATGAGTATCCAAGCAGGAAGCGCTGACAGCCTCTCACAGCGAGACAGGTACGGAGAAGAGAAAAGCATCTCCCGGAGTCAACCAATCAGAAAGCAGCGTGACTTTGACTGACACGCAAAGAGACTAATCAGAATGCAGAAGTGTAACCGTTGGATAAAAGCGAAAGACGTGCTTGATGGATGGCGGGGAAAGCGTATAGCAAGCTAACAACACAGGCGCTTCTAGGGCCACACCGACCAATGGAATAAATGAATTTCACATGTACTAGTTGAAAAGGCTAGAACAAAGTGTGACAGGGCTTACTTTAGGTCTGTATCAGATTTAAATGGCGATTAAACTAAGCTAATAATTCAGGGTAGGCTACATGCTAATCTGTATCTGAATTGCCTGTCAGTACAGTCTGTCATAACTAAATAAAACAAGTATAATAGACCTACCTTAATAAAACGTAGCCTAAATTAATTCATACTAGGTTGTAAATGTTGTTAGAGTCACACACAGAGGCATTGCAAAGGGGCCAGCAAACTAGCAAGCAAAAGAGGGGCCAAAAAAAAGGGTTATTTCTTTGCCACCATTTCAACTGTTTACTGTATATTTCCAAAAGACTTTATAATAAAAGACTTTATAGTAAAATAATTTATGATTACAACTGTCTTAGTATCTAGAAACGACTTTGGTTGATGCGCTTGGTGTGCTTTCTTTCTGAAAGAAAGAAAACATTTTTTTTTAATGAGTAAAACTATCTGAGACCAGATATTTTAGTAATTAGGCCCGAGCCGGTGATAGCCGGGAGGGCCTATTGTTTTTGCTCGGATTATTATTATTTTTTTTTTTTTTTTTTTTTTTTTTTCTGCAAAATGATCCTCAATTTGACCCAGTGAACATGCGCGAAAAGTCATTTTTATTTGGCCCAAAGTTCAAGATCGGCGAAAAATTTATGTATTTGAAGTCGCCGAAAAAAAAATATGAAAAATGACTCAGTGGCGACCCCTAGAAAAGTCAAAATACATTGGGCCTATGGAAAGTGAAAGTACATTTTTTCCAATGTAGAAATACAAAACTTGGTAGGTCCATAGAACACCTCAGGGCAAACAGAAAAGTCTATGACAGCCACAGTGTAAACTCAACAGGAAGTCCGCCATGTGGGGTGAAAGTCGCGGCCACCTAAATCGCACCCTTACGCCAAAAGATTCAACTCATTGTTTTTGTCTAAATGGCCCCAATTTTGGTGAGTATCATCTAGACACATGTGCCAACAAAAGCTGTCATTTTGTTTTTGATATCTTATCGGGTGTGGGTGTGGCAAGCCTGTAACGAGGCGGCCATTTTTGTGGTAATAAATTATCCGTTTACTCTCAAACGCCTTCTCGGATCAAGTTGGACTCAAAAGGCGTTTGTGCACATTCACGACCTGAACACAAAGATATGTAAATAAAAGGGTTAGCTTTAGAAATGGCCCTCTAGCGCCCCTACAAACTTATAATGGGACCCAAGAATTTAGTATGTCATAGAGACATAAAATTTGGCACACACATCACTTATGTCATGACGAACATAAAAGCTAATGACAACCACCCCCTATTTATAAATGTGTTGCCATAGCAACGGCGCAAATATGTGGAAAAAGTCAATGGGAAGGGAAAATTTTAGTTTGTCCTAGGCAAATGAAACTTGGTACACACATCCAGCATGGGCTTATGAACATAAAAGCCAATGGGGACCACACCCTATCACACACGAGAAGGCGGCCATTTTGAATTGAAAATGTGAACCGGGTTAGAATACACCTCACTTTTAAAAATTGACAGAAAATAGCTGCTTCATTCAAGAAACACCAAACTTAGGCAAAATGAGCTAAACACTTGTGTGCAAAATAGACAATGCCTTTTCTTGTTGTTTTTGCTCAATTTATATTTTTATTTAATTTTTATTTTTCTGCAAATTTTTCTGCAAAATTGTCCTTAATTTTGAGCCAGTAAATGTGCGCAAAAGTTAATTTTATTGGCCACTAAACTTAAGCCTGGCAAAATATTGATGTATCTTAAATATTTGAAAAAATAATAAAAAGAAATGACTCAGTGGCGACCCCTGGGAAATGAAAATACATTCGGCCTATGGAAAGTGAAAGTAATTTTTTCCAACGTAGAAAAATGAAACTTGGTACATCCATAGGACACCTCAGGCCAAACAGAAAAGTCTATGACAGCCACAGCCTAAACTCAACAGGAAGTCCACCATGTGGGGTGAAAGGCGCGACCAACTAAATCGCACCCCTCGGGTCAAAAGATTAAACCCAATGTGTTTTTTTCTAAAAGGCCCCAAATTTGTTGAGTATTATCTAGACACGAGTGCCAACCAAAGTTGTCATTTTGTTTTTTGATACATTTACGGCTGTGGTCGTAATGAGCCTGTGAAGAGGCAGCCATTACTTTGGGAAATAAATGCCATTTACAAAATGCCAGGATCCTTCCTTTAAAGGACGCTCCTCCAGAGCCAAGACTAGAGCCTTGGAAAGCTCTTCAGAATCTTTTGGAACTTGTAAACTTGTTTTTTAGACAAGTAATATTTACATTTTTACTTCTTAACAGGCGGGTGCAGCGATTTCTGAGCAAATCTCCAGTCAGTATTTTGTTTTTCTCGCCTTAGCCCAAACATAATCTATTATTTTTATAAGTTCAGACAGATCCCAGGAAAACCAGGGAATGTGGAGACCTTTAACTCTAAATACAAGGTGGTGTAGCAGGCCCCAGCAGTAGCACAGGCCCGAGATGATGAAGCAGGCTCCAGCCAGAAGAAGATTCAAGCAGAGGCACAGGCCCAGTTATTTGACATTACTGTGAAGTTTACGCTTTAAAGCACGAAATGCATTCCTCCGAATACATGTGTCCCCGCGGTCGCAAGGGAGGCGAGGGCCTTTATCGCCGCTTGCGGCTTTAATTTTAATTATATTTTCTGTTAAAAAGTCACAATGTCGCTTTTGACCTTTTAAGTTTATTAAAAGCAAAACAATCTCTCTATATTTCTCTGTCTGTACATCTCAGGTCTCACTCTGAGCCTGCAGACTTTTCTCTCAAGGCTACATCTTCATTGACCCATAAAGCTCATTTCTTCTCACAGTGTGGGAACCTGAGCCTATCGATATATATGTCTCGGATACAACAGGTTCACTTATAATTCTGACAGAGCGAAAGAACAATACTCCTGCTGTGAAGGGCTGCGCTTCTTGTGGAGTAGCTCTATACGACTTGAACAAGTATCAAGTATCAGCGAAAGCCAAGGGAGGCTCTTGATACAACAGAAACTTTGCGAGGTTGAAGAAAAGAAGTAATGAGGTTCACCTTTAACAGTGTGCTCTCCAGAGAAGCATCACCTCAAAGTTAATAAGGGCAATGTGACTGCAAGGCACAGGAAAAGTCTTTGCATCCTGTAATGTGCACTTCCCTTTTCAACTGTAGTGAGAGAAGAAGCAGATGTCTATTTTTTATTTATTTTTTTGGCAGTGATTCTCTATTTCCTGCTATTTTTGCTCTTATCACAGCTTCCTTTGACAACATCAAAAGCAAACATCCTTCATACTCAGCTCTATTTCGCTATAGTTCACTACATTCAGTTGCTTTTTAATCTTTTGCATAAATTACAATTTTGGCAACCAGTCATGGGTTTCAAATTGGCATAATTAAATAAACCCATTCTTGATTAACGCGGTAATTTTTTTATGTGTGATGGAAATGACTTTGAAAGCAGACTGTGACATAAAACAAAGGAATGACAATTGAAACGATAGACATTACTGTGATTACAAATTCACCTACATGCAGAAAGAGAATGAGTACTTCCACTGATTCAGGTTGGGCCGTCAAATAAAGTATATTGTGATGAAAAATGTGGTCTAATGCCTGAGTTTTTTGTGTAATTTTTTGACTCATGACTTAATTGATATAACATAATCAAAACCTTATTAAATGTGTTCTTGACGTTCAACTAAAGATGACCCAATTAGTCTTTGGTGACTATACTTTCCTTTTATTGAGGCGAGGCTTGATTGACTGAAAAGCCAGCAATGCCATTTACTGAACTCATACTACAAAAAAAAAGTTTATATTAGAAAAATCCTTAACAATGAGTTGGATTATGTGGTTGATATGAACTAGACAGACATTTAGTTTGTGCTTTACTTTTGAAGGAATAACTTTAATCATTGAAAAGCTTCTCCCTTTTCAGTGCCAAATCTATTGAAACAAACATTGGTTTATGCAACTTCTGCATTCATCTGTGGAACAAACAAACATCTAAATAGTTTACACTCTGTAAAAACAATGTCTAGTGAAGCCCACATGAATCACAGCAGGAGCTATGAAGGTAGTAAATTAAGTAGTTGTGACCTTTGCAGCTTAATGACTCCCACCCATTCATTTTTCACATCTCGGTGCAGTGCTTTCACTTAGACTCAGATATGGTGAAAGTCAGGAAGACGTTTGTGGTGAGTAGTTTCCTGTTTTCAGAGTAACGGTGAAGGATAACCGTGTGCACTCCAGTGATGGTATCATGAAACACTTTCGATTGCGCGAGAGATGACTAAGGGAGTTTTTTATACCTTACAAACCAGAAAGTGTTTAATGTATCCAGACAATGGTTATGAGAAACATTTTAACAAAGCTGATGTACGGCTGTCTAAATCTGGACTTTTTCAGATTAATAACAGGAGACATTAAACTTCACTAAATGTGTTCAAATGTCTCCCAGCACTTGAGCCAAAGGGCAGAGGAGTGGGTTTTTTTGGCTGGAGTTCATTAAATGGCCTCAAGCTGCCTCAACTTTGGCAAATAAAATACATGACTCATCAGAACAAATACAGAATTAACTGGTAATGATTTGGTAACAGTTTTTTTTGTTTGTTTTTTGTACATTTGTGTTATGTGGTGGCTGTGTGTTGGCTCTAAAGGGAAAGAGAAGAAGGTGACGTGTGGTCAGACATAATTTAAGAACTTTTATTCCTGGAAGTAGAGAAAGAAAGAATGAATAGACACAGCTTCCACACAAGCCCAAAGTTGACTTCATTATTTTGATCTGTGCTGCCATCTGCTGGATCTGGAAGTTTAACAACCACGAAATGAAAAGTGCTCAGTTTTTAAAGATGGTTCAGGATACAATTACATACACTTTTTGCAAAGAGAGAGACAATTTTGATGAGAGTAAAATTTCCAAGGGCAGATGATGGGCAGATCTGATGATTTTATAATTTCTACAAATTCAAGATTTAGTTAGATTTGAACATGTGTTAGTTGGATTTGGGAAGGTTTTGTTCAATTTGATCCGGTTTTAGTCAGATTTGAACTGGTTTTAGTTGCATTTGAACATGTTTTAGTTGGATTTTAACTGGTTTTAGTTTAGATTTAAACAGTCTGTAGATGGATTTAAACAGGTTTTATTTGGATTTAAACATGTTTTAGAAAGATTTGAACAGGTTTTAGTTGGATTTAAACATATTTTTGTCAGTTTTGACAGTTTGACATCCTCACACATACTTCTCAGAGACACATTTTCCAGTCTCTGATTAGCAATAGCCCCCACAAAATATAACTGGCACAAACATATTCTGGAGCTTTCCCTCTTGGAATACTGGACCTGTCCAAATGTTTTTTTGTGAATATGTTTTGTGAATTTGTGTTTTTTCAACTGTCCTAAACACATTCCTGCACGGCCTGTCCATCCTGGGAGTGGATCCATCCTTCTGTGGTTTTCCCTGAGATTTCTCTTTTTTCCAGGGCTGTTTTTTTTCTTTATTTATCTTTTCTTAACCTGAAGGAGGGTCTAAAGACAGGGGATGTTGTCTAGTGCAGTCTGTTAAGCCCTTTTAGGCGGCTGTTGCTGTGAGCTATACAGAAATAAAAGTCTTGTTTTGTCATATAGATGTATACTCTTTTTCAGGTAACACAGTCTCACCAGCTCAAGGCCAGCAAACTGAATTAAAAAACTCATGTTATACACATGCTTCAGACTCTATTTAACTCTATTTGTATAGACTTGTCTCCTTGCTGCACGCTTTCACTAACTCGTCATGTGAACTGTGTGAAACATCTCTCTAGCACTAAAATGTTGGATATTTTTCCAACAGTATCTCATAATTATGAGAAAACAATGCTCAAACAAAGTGGCAGAAATAGACTTCCACAAATTTGAACAGGGTTTAGATGGATTTGAACAGGTTTTAGATGGATTTGAACAGGTTGTTGATGGCTCATTGCAGAAGGGGGTGTGATGGGAAATCTACTGGTTACAGCAGCTCACAGAAAGTGCTAAAAGTGTAAGAAAACACAAAGTGTCCATGCAATAAAAATATATACAATCTTAAAACTTTAGACAATAAGTTTTAAAAACTGAAAATAATCACAAATGACAGAAAACAAACACCAGGAGTCTGGGTCTTTGCTGTCTGCTGCTTGATTGTAGATTGAGTTTAGGTGAGTCTAGTTCAGGGGTGCCCATGGGAAACAAGAAGCCAGGGAAACCAGTGGGTGTGACAAGCTGTTTATTGTTTCTCCTGGACGTGTTTGTGACTAATGGAAAGAGTAATACAGTTTTATTTGAGATGTTTTTAGATGCAATTTTATGTGGTTTCTGATGTGGATGTGAGTTAGTGATAATAATATTGTTCTTACTAAAATTAAAACCAAGATTATGCCAAGACTAAATCAGAACTTTTCCAGATCTTGCTGCTATTTCCAAAATGAGAGCCATATTATTTAAAAGTGACAACTGTAAATGTTTCTGTGGTTTTATGAATCATGAAGTAATAAGAATTTATTTGAACAAGACTCATTGAAAAGAAACAAAATGGTCCAAACTAATTTAAATAAGTTCAAGTTTATCCATCTTTATTATTTATTCAGTTTAACTCGACGTCAGTGACATCAGTCTGTGTTTCTTCTGCAGAACTTAATGTTGGACTGTGTTCGTCCTTCCACCGTGTGATGGTGTTCCTCTCGAGGTCAGCAGCTTGGTCTCTGGTTCAGCCTCATCGTGCGGGGTTTGGGTGAACCCTGTTCTGTCCTGCTCTCTTCACTCGAAGTCCTGCCGCACCTGCTCTGGAACATAAGAGAAACACACACACGAGGCCTACAATCCATCGGCCCATTTCCACTGAGCTTTAGTCTCTGGTCGACAAAACGTGGGTTCAATGTCGTCTTTTTATCATTCAAACATTCCTCAAACTAAGTCTTGGTTTAGTCCTGATGGATAATGTACAGCTCTGGAAATTAAGAGACCACTGCAAAATGATCAGTTTCTCTGGTTTTACTATTTATAGGTATGTGTTTGGGTAAAATTAACATTTTTGTTATATTCTATAAACTACTGACAACATTTTTTTCCCAAATTCCAAATAAAAATATTGTAATTTAGAGCATTTGTTTTCCGAAAGCAACAAGTGGTCAAAAAAACAAAAAAGATGAAATGTTGTCAGACTTGGAATAATGGAAAGAAAATAAGTTACACTATTCACAATACTAATGTTTTAACTTAGGAAGAGTTCAGAAATCAATATTTGGTGGAATAAGCCTAATTTTGAATCACAGCTTTTATGCGTTTTGGTTTGCTCTCCACCAGTGGTCTCTTTTATTTATTTATTTTTCAGAGCTGCATTCCTAAAATCTAGTCTCTAAATTTAGACCTGGTTAAGTCCAGGTTTAGATTTGGTTTAGACTTAATTCAAGTGTTTGAGCGACAAAAGATTACAGTGAAGTCCACTTTTTGTCGACAGAAGCCTGATGGTTTGAAGAGACATGCGATCTTTGTCCAAACGGACAGAGACTGAAGTTAGAGACGTCCTAACTCTCGCATCTGAGACACTCAAAACCACAGCAGGACACACACTGTCCCTCTCCGTGTCCTGCTCCTCCTGAGCTCCTGGGGTTTAAAATCACCAGGTCTTGTCGTTGGGAGGACGTGTGGGTGTTGTGTGGACCCGGTCTCTTCTTGTGGATGGACACTGTGTTCCCTTTAGACCCCACTCAGTACAGCTGCAGTGAAGAACCATGCTTAGTGTGGTCTACGGAAGGGAACATAACATCCAGCCCCAGATTTAGGACTTATCTGGGGCTGGTCCTGGTCTCATCCTGGTCTGGTTTTGGGGTGGACCTTCTCCTCTTCATCACCATCAAAGAACTAGAGACAGAAAAACAAACAAAAACAGTTAATCTTAATGTTGCTGCCTCAAAGTCCAGGTTTAGTCCTAGATTAGTCCTTGTTTAGACTTAAGTTGAAACTAAAGCTGTTGTAGTGAGTCTTGGTTTAGTTTAGGTTTAGAACAGGTTTAGACTAGGTTTAGACGTGGGTTTGAACTGGTTTAATGCTGGGTTTAGCTCTAAATGTAGACCAGGTTTAGTCTTGTTTAGTTTTTAGATTTGGGTTTGATTTAGACCCAATTGTAGACCTGGTTTAGTCATAAGTTAAACCTAAAGCTAAAGGTTTGATAAATTTAAAGAATATTGAACACAAACCTGTCCCTCTTCTTCTCCTCTTCCTCCTCTTTCTCTTCTCTGTCCCTTTTCCGGGAACCTGACCCTGAGTCCTGCCTGTTGTGGGGCGGGACCTGGACCAGGTTAGACTCTGGTCTTAGGATCTTCAGGCTTTGTTTAAAAACATTCAGAGAAAAGGTTTAACAAAACAAACTCTTGAACTAAGATCAAAGTTTTATGTTGAATCCAAACCTTAGTCCTGTGTCCTCCTTGTCCTTGTCTTTGTCCTCGTCCTTAAATCATATTCAGATGAATAAAGTAAATGGATTACCCTTTAATGTAAACATTGTCTGGTCTGTAAGGGTGGAAAGGTCAGATGGTTGGTTTAGATGCTTGTTGGAAAATAGTGTAAGAGAAATGAAACCTGTTTAAAGACATGCAACTTTACACTGTACAGTAGTTAAACTTGTCATGGATAAATCCTACCTGCCTGAGGGTTTTCTAATGTCGGGCTGAAACTGGTGGAAGGAGGTGGTTGGGTTGGTCCCAGGTTGGCCCTAGAGGGATGTTGTGTTGGAGGCAGACTGTAATCGAAAAGCTATGTTGAAGCCATATTTATTTTAGAAATGACAGGTGAAGAGGCTTGGTTGGAATGACAGCTCACCCCTGAAGCTGTTGATGAGAGGCTGGGGCTGGAGCTGCATCTTTTTACTTTGGCAGACACAGTGGATTTTATTAGTGTCTGTTTGTGGAGCTGGACAGGTTTGGATGGAGACACATTTACGTTGAAGAGGTTTTAGTTGATGTTTGAGACATACTTTAGGTCAAGGCTGAGGCTGTGGCAGCAACATATTCAAGGTCCAGTCATCTCCACCAAAGACAATGTTTGGTGTCATTGTCGTTGGAGAAGATGAGCGGCTCGCCACCTGAAGATGTTCATGAGAGGCAGAAACAGAGCAGACTGATGTTGGATGGACATTTTGAGGCTTGGGGTTTGATGTTGAAGCCATGTTGTTTTGATAAAAGGCAGGTGGAGACTGAGATGTGTTTAAAATGACAGCTCACCCCTGAAGGTGTTGATGGGAGGCTGGGGCAGACGCTGCATCAAGTGAAGAGAGAAGACACTGTGGATGTTATTAGTGTCTGTTTGTGGAGCTGGAGAGGTTTGGATGGAGGCAGATTTGAGGTTTGAGAGTTTTTGGCTGATGTTGGAGCCACATTTTTAGGTTTGAAGGTTGTCCTTGTCTGATGTTCGAGACTTGCCCCTGTAGATGTTGATGGTCGGTGCAGGGCAGACCTGATGGTACTTTGTCTGTTTTGGAGGCAGTGAAATGTTGGAGGATAGTGTTGAGGTTAAATACAGCAGATGCTGCTGTTGGTGAAGAGGAGCTCGGTGTTAAAAGCTGCTGAAAGGAGACCAATGTTGTGTTTTTGATGCTGTTTGATTGAAATTCTGTTTAATAAAACCTGAAAAAGTCAATAAAATGTAAAGTTAAAATACACTAATATAAAATGTTGAAACTCATCACTCTTTTAAAGGAGACTGAGTGCTTAGTTTCTCTTGGGTCTCTTTGCCAGAGGTTGGTGAGCGTGCTCAGAAGAGGTCAGAGGCAACCCCAGGCTTTGGAGGGAGTGAGGAGTGTGTTCTGAAGTCTTGGACGTCTGGGCCTGTACGGGACAAGGGGGTAAAGCAGAGGGGGGAGCATGTTTAGTGGCTGTAGACTTATCTGTGGGTTTTTCAGGTCCTTAAACAGATGTGAGGAGTTCGACCACATACTCAGGCCGTCTGGTCCCCTTCTTCAGACTGAACTTCATCACCAAAGAACCTCGAGAGGCCGGCTCCACAGAGACGGAGGGCTCTGAACACTCAGGCGTCTGGACCTGTGCGGGATGAGAAGTGAGAAACAGCACTTGGTTAAAAGACCTGCATTTGGACTTTTATTTGACAAATATAAGAAAAGACACCTAATGCTCACATGCTTATTTTACAGTCATGTGTGCATCTGTACAATACTCTGTACTGTTTTTAGAACCACTCTGAGCCACAAGTTTTGATGTTATTGTAACTTTAAACGTGTTTTGCCTCTCAGTGACCAGAGACTTGTGAGGAGCAGGGTCTGAACAATTAGAGCTAGTGCGCCGGACCTGTTCAGGGCAAAGGACAAGAGTTAACTGCTTCATTAAACCTTTTACATTTCTGATTCTTCAGCTCTGGGGCTACTTTCAATGAAAATGGTTTGCTACAGTTTCCGTAAGCCTCCTTACCTTCTTTCTCAGTTCTTCAGATGAACTGTGAAGATCTCTGGTCCTCTTTTTACTGGACTTGGTCTGGACCTGTGCAGAACGAGAGGGTGTTCCTGGTGAGTAACTCTGAGCAACTTAGAGCAGCTCTAACAGTGACAGATGTATGGGGCATGAAAAAGGAGGAGGTTGAGCCTCCTTACCAGCTCTCGGAGGTGTTCAGGGACGTCCCGCAGCTCTCTTGTGATCTTAGGAGGATCAGGTTCACCAGAGATATCCACGTTAATCATAGGTAGATAGCGCCTTTTGCTGCTGGACTCTGTGATTGTAACTAGTCCTTCGGTGGTCTCTGTTTCAATAAAGACCGGGCGGTTCAGCTTCTCCCACAAACGCTGCTTGATCTTCCGTCCCAGCTCAAGACTGTAGGGACGAGTGCGACCACTTGGGTATCTGTGAAGAGTGAAAGTACTGTGAGCAAATATTGTAGAGATATTTTATTAATGGCACCTGTCAAACATTTGAATGAATAAACTCATGAAACATCAGTGGATGTTGAATAAGAAGCTCTGTAAGTCCCTGAGGCCCTGAGACTCAAACGTACTTCAGCATGTCATCCATTACAGGGTGGTAGCTCTGCTGATACTCCTCCACAGTGTAGCCGTGGATGAGCAGAGGAGCGTCTCTACCAGTGGCATTGACACAACCGCACCTAGCAACGGAGTCCGAAATGAACACTTTTAAGGTTTATTAAAGTAAAGTTTAAAGTTAATATATTAGTGAGAAAGTGTATTTAGTAGATTTTTAGATTAAATTTAACGTCATGATCTTTCAAAAGAGTTTACTCGCTTTTACGATGGAAATTAAATAATTGGATTTTTTATTGAACATAGCAGGTAAAAAGACAAAGCAGGACATTAAACCTTGGCTTTGACTCTATAGGTTCATGCAATAAACAACAACAGCCATTAATATTTCATAAAGGTCACACGTCCATCATGTCTTCCATCTTGTCATGTGTCTGTGAGAAAATTAGGTCTCATTCAAAATAACCAAATTAAACCAAATAAATGAGAAAATATATGAATTATTTGTAGTCCTTGGAACTAATTTAAATATTTATTTAGATTATTAAACATAATATAAAGAATACATTCAAAACAGCAATGCTGCATTTAACAAATAAAAAGACAACTCTTATTTCTACCTCAAACTATTCATAAAGAATCACTATTATAGGCTAGTTAATACTAAATATTACACAACAGTAAGTGAAAGTATTTCAGTATAATTCACAAGTTGACTGCTTAACATCCAGTGTCCACCAGAGGTCCCCCCAGAGCATTGCAGAGAGCTGTAAGTATGTTCCTGACTATGATTACTTATCTGTAGCTGATGAGGTCTTGACTAACTGAGGAAAGAAGCGGTTGCTGACTTGTGCTCTGAGCTAAATCTGTGTTGTCTTGATCAGAAATAAAATACTCCAGTCCTGGTAAAATGTCTGTGTCAGGGCAGTTATCTGGCCACGTTTCTCTTTCTCTCATACTCTCTTCTGCCTCTGCCACTTTCTCCTCTTTCCACAGCCTCTTGTTCTCCTCCTTCAGCTCCAAATACACTCTGTAGAAAGTGTGGAAGATGGACGTAGTGGGGAAAGACAAGATGAGGATCCCTGCTAAGATGCTGATGAATGCTATGAGTTGTCCCGGGATGCTGTGTGGCACCATGTCGCCGTATCCCACTGTGGTCACTGCGATTATAGCCCACCAGTATGAAATAGGGATGCTGCTGAAGCTGAGTTGGGAAATCCTGGCAGCGTCTGGGGCTAGCTCGCTCTCTGCAAGATGGACCAATGGGGAGAAGAGAGTGATAGCAACACACATGAACAACAATAGCAGTCCAAAGTCTGTCATACTCCTCTGAATGGTCAACCCTAAAGTCTGTAGCCCCAAAGAGTGACGAGCCAACCTCATCACATACAAGATCCGCAGAGCCCTCGTGACCCGCAGGACTAGACCGAGTTTATCCAGAGTGCTCCTTCCAGCGTCAGCTACAATATCCTCCACAGTTTCATCTTTTACCTCCAGAAACAGTAAAATGTAATAAGGCAAAATGGCGGCAGCGTCAATAATGTTCATAGGGCTTTGAAGAAACTCGAGCTTGCTCTTTGCGTGAAGCAGACGCACGACATACTCCAAGGAGAACCAGGCCACGCAAAAGGACTCCACAAGGAATAAGTCACGGCACAACTGGGAGCATTCACCCTGCAAAAAAAAAAAAAAAGTTTTTGTCGATTTACTTAAGGACTCCGAATGCCAATTGACATCTGAAGGCTAAATATTCAAGTTATGTTTCATTTAATGTGATTTGATAATTGGACAGGAGGTAGAATTAATTCACAAATTTGTTAAAGTTTGGACGGGAAAGTTAAATTTCATACATTGACAGTGTGGCTTAATTTTTGCCTAAACCATTCACAAGGTTTTTTTTATTATGAGTGGAAGTGGGAAGCCATCAAATGTATATTTAGTAAAAAGACTTTTGCTCTATTCAACACTTCTACTTGAGCTCAGTGGAAAAAACCCACACTGTCTAGGATCTGAACTTGGGACTGTGTTGCTGTGAGGCTCCAGTGCCACTCACCTTGCCACTCTGCTATTTATCTAAACTTGTGTAACAGTAACTATTGTGAATGCTGTAAATGTAAGTTGTTGCTACCCACCTCCGCTCATCAGGGGATCCACCCAAAATCAGTGATTATTTAACCTCTGAAAGTACTTTTAAGCACTATAGAGTTGGTTGCCAAACTTTTCTCTTCAATGCTGCAAAAGCCTGGTGTGATGCTTCATTGTTTCTTTGTTCATACCCACCGCAGCTTGTTCCTGCCGGTGATCTGGCATTGTACTGATGCAGAGACCGACTATTGTGACCACCACCATCAACACCGACAGGAAGGCAAACACTTTCCCGGCCGGACCAGAGTGAGGGTTCTCCACTGCCTCTCCCAGTTTGTGGAAGAAGCTGCCCCCGGTCACCACTGCCAACATTTCCCTCCTTCTCTGACACCACTCGTCCTCTTTTCTCTGGTGCTCGGCCACTTGCTCAACGCGGTACATCATACGGTGCTCACAGCACGGCTCCATATACTGTGTATCAATGCCCCAATAAACCAGCTCACTGTGCAAGGCTACGCTGCAAACTTCCTCGATTAGATGAAGTCTACCTTTAGCCAGAAAGGTAAAGATGGCTCTAAAGGCTATAGGGTCTCGATCAAAGAAGTATTCATGTGTCAGTTGGTCATAGTCGTCACAATACTCTGCTATTTCTTTCAGTGTGGAGCATGATCGCAGTCGACACAGGCGACTTTTGGGAAACTCCTCCAAAGTGCTCCAGGGAAAAGCATATTGGATGCCTCCTACGTTGATTAGAGCCTTCTCAGACGGATCAAGGAACTGCCGTGAGGCCTCAGGACCACGAAGAAGCAAGCCTCTTTGGAAGTACTGGCCTTTGACTGTGGGAGTCTGCGGGTCCAGGAAAACATGGCTGTAGCTGTCGTCGGTGCTCAGCGACTGGTCATCAAAGCCAATTCCAACGATGGCCATGATGGTGAGAGGGAATTACAATGTTTTCACCTGCTGAGTGGACGAAAGAGTGTGTTCAACATTTAAAATCAAGCAAATGTAACTGTGATTCCTCACAAAAGACCTCACAAGTGTCAAGTTTAAACCCCAGGTCCTCTAAAGGTACAGGGGCAGGTTCTATAGTCTCCTCGGATCACGACATGCACTTTCTCTTTGGCGGTAGGTGAACCACTGCGCATATACTTTACAGCATGTTGTTTAATTATGATGAATCATTAACACCCTAGTTATGACTCAGATTTAAATATAATTTAAATTTAATTTAAATCTTACCTTAAATTGGTCCTGTATGAAAATATTCCCTTTGTCTCAGATGCACATTGTTGTAGGCAAACTGCCGAGAGAGAGAAAACCAGGCAGAAGCACACACAGACCTCTCAGATCATCCCTGACGATGCTCTGTTTGGGGCCACTAATGGATGACCCCTCAGTCAGTGCACACACAGCAAGGACACTCTCAGATAGTCCTGAAACAGACATTTACTTTGTTACATTAAGCTTTTGGTTTTAATGCATTCAAATCCAAACACAGGCTGCTACAGAGGGATTAATGATATCAAGAGGATGAAGAAGAGTGACTACAACATGTCCCAAACATCACATAATGGAGATTTTGCTTCTTCTTTTTTATTTAGTCACTCTCCTTATTCTTATAGATCATTGGGGAATATTCTAACGTCTCAGAATCTGTGAACTGCTGACACTTACAGACAATTGTTTATTCTTTGCAATCTCTAGATTCAACAACTTTGGAATGAAGCCAAATTTACAGATAATCCGGGAGCGAGGCCGAAGTTATTATTCTAATGGTAATTAAATCCTTAGTTAATAACAGTTACTATTATTTGATTTATAAGACAATGCTCCTTAAGTGAAAGTTTTCTTTTTTATATCTAGATTTGTGAGTGTCTTTGTTTTATTTTTTTTTATTTTATTTTTTAGTTTGTATAGCTTTAAAGAGTCGACCAGGAACCTGCACTAAGGAACACTAGTGCATGTGAAATATACAATCAGGCGTGGATATAGTTTATTTATTGCTGTTGATGTGGTTGCTATGGTGATTTATAACTGTGCATAACACAATTTAAGTAACCGTTAGGATGACTTGTCATATTTATATAAGTACAATGGTTCACAATTTTATTAAAAGTTGATTTGTATGTTTGTGGTAGTCCATGGGTATTTAATGGGAGAAGAAAATGCTGTTTTTATTAAGTCCAGGAGCAGAAAAATGGAGTGGTTAGTGGTACATGAGCTAAAAAGCTACAGGAGCAGAGGTGTAAGGTGACCAGATTTTCAAACCTCAAAACTGGGACACTTTAATTTTATAAACGCAAATCAAAGGACAGCACTTTAACGGATAATCCTTAGAGAAAAATGCTGCACAAAATCTATATACCAACATTAAACACTATAAACACTAACAAAACATGAACTTATTGCATTGAGTAAAATTTAATTTTAACGAACATGTGCTTTTCTAAAAGAAAGTTGTAAAAACAGTTACAATTCAACATAACTATTTTATTTTTCCTTAAGCTTAAGAGACACTTAGCAATAGCCTTATGCTTAAGAAATGGACCAATCAGAATTGAGTTACAGACATGTGGAACACTATCAATCTTTTCCAATTGGTTAATATTACCATAACCATGGCAACTCTGTGATTGACGCACAATCTACTGACAAATGAGTCACAAGCAAAGTGCACTGCTTCAGCTTTATGATTGGCATTAATGGTAAAACGGGACAATCGGGAAAGGAAGTGGGGAAAACTGGGACTTTTTAGTGTTTTTGAGGATATAACCTGGGAGCACAGGGGTTGAAAAACGGGACTGTCCCGTCGTAAAGTCACCCTAAGTTAGTGGTACATGAGCTAAAGTCTGCAGGAGACACAATGCTAAGAAGTGTCAAGAGAACACAAAACCATGATACAAACAACCAAAATAGCATTAACTGGTCATTTTTAAATTTTTTATATGGATTGAATAGAGAAAAGTGAAACACTAAGTAAAGCAAAGTCTAAGATAAGCACATGTATTACTTGTGTAGCTCTAAGCAAATGTATTTTTATGAAATAAGATGACATGTTAATGAGTGTGTGAATTAAATAGTTACAGAAAACATTATTATTTTATCCTCTTAATGAAAATTTTAGCCCAATAACAAAATATAATATGTTGTAAATGAACGAGGAAGCTATTATTAAGATAACAAGGTCCTTTTCAAACTGAAATTGATTTACCTATTCATCATTTTCTTTGTTTGGTGTCCGCTCATCTTTGTTACGGTGCCGATGAGAAGTGGAACAGACAAGATGATTTTACAATAACGATAAACAGTAACCTATGTGAAGGTCAACTCGTGAATGTCCCAGAGAAACAAAATGATGCATTCATCATTTACATATACAGATATATTTCCACCTGGTACTTTACACAATCCCTTATGTGTTTTACAGTAATATAGTTCAGAAGGACCCTCTAAAGGGTCATAAAAAGAGATGTATGAAAGTAAGTATGAAAGACAGAAACATTAAGGCACTCTCTGTTGTATCTTATTTAAAAAGGTGATAAATGTAGAAATATTTGACAGAGGTCAACTCCTCCTAACGCCCAGCTGCACGTTCAAATCATGTCTTAAATAAGCACCTCGTTTACCTTTTTTAATGCATGTTATCATTAGACATTGTATTTTATTTCAAAGGAAATGAAATAATTGTTTATGGACAGAAATCAATAATCCAATACAAGAGGGTTGTCTTTAATTGTAATAAACACATTATTGTGATCCAGATGTAGTTATGGAAGAACCCCAAAAAGCTGTAAACCTTGGGGAAACACTGACGTGTATCTGAAAACATTCTGCATGAGGCTAATGTGGCAAACGACAAATACTCTAACCATGTGTTCATACAGCAGGCTATTTACAATGATTAGTTCAGTGCTTGTGTTTAGGATTTGTTTGATTGAAATGTATGGTTTAACTTTTAATCAAAAGCATTCACCAATTAGCAGTAACAGTACATAAAGTAGTGCAAATAAACTAGAGCTTATTTGCATAAATTACAGTCATAAACTATAGCTATGTGTAATTAAAAATCTCTATGTAAGCCACAGTAAATAAACACAAAATAAAGGGTCGACTAAATACAGCTGCATTGTTTCAGTTCAAACCTTGCGTGTGTTTATTGTGAATATGCGTCTTATCTGTGTCTTATTGGCTCTTATCAGCCCAGACTTCTTGGAAGGCCCTGCTTCTCTTGATGAAAAAGGGGTAAAGGTGAACTATGGCAACGTTCACATCGGCCAAGGATAACTAGGATTAGATATTTCTGCATGTTGATGTGATGTATGTGTGAACATGCTAATGTTGCTGTAAGCATGTGACTTCTCTCTCAGTTTAGACCAGTATATGCAGACGCTTATATGCAAATTCAAGTCCATAAAGAGCCTGAATTTGCATTTTGAAACAATGCAATAAAAATAATTCCAACCAATTTACCAAATTAACTAAAATATTTAAAAATGTTACTTCAAATATGCTTTATTTATTGTTTAAACATCACTTAAGTTTGCAGGAAATTATATACAAAAAAAAATCTTACTTAAATATCTCCACTTAACTATTTGTATATTATTTTCAAATCAGTGTCATCTTTGCAACTGTTCTTTTGAAAACACAATATAGAAAAAATAAAATCAGATTTAAAACCAGTTTTCCTTGTAGTGTGAACGAGGCATGAGAGCGACTGGTTTTCATGTGGCACCGGTTCAAGCCTGAAGTTATACCACTAATTAATTTATTTTGTCATAAAGATAAGAAAGGAAAAGCCAAATGTGGGCCATGGGTTTATTTAGGGCACAGTTTATTCTGGACTTTATCAACTTTTATGCGTCATTGATGTAGATAAACGAAGATATAAAAAGTTGTTCAGATGAGAAAACCAGCACCAGACCATCCTGTGCTTGCGTTAAAGCAATGCCTGGTTAAAAATAAGACAAGTAAATGTGTTATAAGTCAGTAATCAGGGTAGAAAAAAGGCAGTCCAATTGAAGGTTAAAAAGAAGCTGGATGAAATGAGCCGCCTTCTTTACCTTCTGCTGGAGTTTGACCTGGATGACTGAGAATGTAAAAAAAGTCTTTAGCTGGAACTTTGAACCAAGGCTGCTGCACATGTGTAGCACATGACCACCACCTGAGCCCCAGAAGAGGTAACTTTTATTTGATAGATGTACAGAATGTCTTTTTAGTTACATACATATTAAAGGTTTTGTTTTTTAAAAAGGGTTGTAGGGAGCAGTTGTGGATAGATAAACTATTTTTTTTAAAACTTTTAATTCTGATCAATTAGACAACTGTTTGACGAACAGGAATCGGACGTAAACAAATTAATATAAGGCCAAAGGTACCCTACATTATGTTATCACATCTTTTTCACTCTTTCTGCTTTTTTTCTGAGTATGAGCGCTACAGTCACAGTTAGACAAAGTGACACAATCGTGTGCTAAGTCTGCACGTACTAAGTGAGTGTGAACTAACCTAGAGTTCTTTGGCCCTAACCCAAATGTGGCTTAAGAGCATGTTGTTAGTGTGTTGTGGTGCATTTAATGGATCATACCATATCAAGTGACAAAGGGCATTTTTACAGACAAAGCATATTGACCTCTATGTTAAAAGTTAAACATGGTCTTTTTTTAGGCATAAACAACCAAACCATAGATAAATCATGTTGCATATATAAAGTGTTGTCCTGTTTTAGCAGGATAACCAGTGCCTTGGTTGTGCCGATATAAGCATGGCACATACCAAGTCCCCGTTAATTGTAAAAGGGAACCTACAAAGAACCATGTACTGAGTGATTCTACAAATCTCACGTTACATTCTTTGTTGTGAGAATGCTGTGGTGTGACCACCTGCGCACACACAGTATCCCAGCATCCTTCTTTCCTCCCTGTATAAAATACTTTCTGTAAATTTCCACACCGAGAATGGATTTAGTAGTTTTCCACATCAGAGATAAAAGGACAATGTTCAGTCTAGCAGCCTGGTCTCTTGCAGCGAATCCCGTGTTAGTTGCACAACTTTGCGTTTGATTTTACTTTGGGCCTATATTTAGTGTGTGTTTAGTGGCCGCCTGTGCTCTTCAGTCTCAAAACCTCAAAGATATAGGTTACCAAATAATTAGATAAGACAAATGCAAATAAAAGGTGCACACTGCTCTGTCTTTGAAGATGTGAGGCTGTGTACAAATCCAAAGCGTGTATGCATTCTAAATGTGCTTGTACTTTTCATTTTAAACGCAAATTTGAGGTGTGTCTATAGATAGACAAAGCTACTAGGTCGGTTTTTAAAGGCAACAGCATATGTCTAAGAATAGAGCTTTAATCAACATCTATGGGGCTATTTTAAAAGACACAGTGCAGCAGCAGCAGACTGTCACTCACACCTTATATTTGCACTGGCAGGGAAATAAAACCTCTCTATTGTGCGGCAGGTATTGGTTGGTGTGTGTGTGTGTGTGTGTGTGTGTGTGCGTGTGTGTGTGTGTGTGTTTGTGTGTGTGTGTGTGTGTGTGTGTGAATCCAAAACCATCAGTGGGGATTTTCCATGACATCAGGTGACCCTCTTCTTCTTCAGGTATAAAAGACAGACCTCTTCTCAGAATTAGTCATCAACTGCATGGACTTTACCAAAACAACCGCAGCAACAGAAGCAGCATCTAAGCTCAGCAGCAATGAACATGAACAGACAAATGAACGGTAAGCTTTATGTCAAGGCTTTAAACTGCACTATTAGACTAGAATATAACCATTTAGACACAATTCATTAAAACAGACTTTGGTTCAGCCATTTTGAAGGCTTTTTAATCTCACTTCCTCATGATGCACCTGCTTGTTTGGGAATATGTTTTATTTTTGCAGATTTTTATTGTTTTATTATTACAGCCCTAATGCATTTTTATTTAGGACAGTTTTAGGTTTCTGTATTGTATTGTATCTATTGTTAGTTTAATAAAGTCTTGGTTTAGACCAGGTTTAGTTTGGGTTTTGTCATGGGTTTAGTCTTAATTTTTAGACCATGATTTAGTTGTGGTTAAGACCTGGTTTAAACTTTGTCCTGATTTAATTTAGCACTAGTTTGGCCCTATATCTAGAGCTAGTTTAGTCCTGGTGTAGACATGGCTAAATCCTGATTTAGTTCTAAGTCTAGACCTATCTTCATCACTTTTTACAGTTGGTTTAGTCTCGATTTAGACACGGTTTACCCCTTCCCAAAACTGGTTTAGATCCATTTGTTTTGACCCAGTGTAGACTTGGTTGGTTTTAACTTAATCTTCCTAAATCTAGACTTACATTGTTTGGACCTAGTTTTGGTCCTGGTTTAGACCTAACTCTAGACCTACAGTAGGTTAGATTCTTGTTTATTTCTGGTGTGTTTTTTCATGCACTTAAAAAAGACCACTATTAGAAAGCCTTCATGAACCAGTCTTTCCTGGAGTAAGTACTTTACAGTTACAGTTACAGTCTATAAGTCACTGGGAAAAATTATTTTTTTTGGGTTTCAGATGTGGCATTTATCTTTTGAAAGTCTTTGCACTCCCTGTAAATAAAAGCCTACTGACTGTCACTTTAGTCCTGAGTAATTAAGATAAACAGATGGAGTTTAGATGGAGTTTGAAGGGTGGCAGAGTTCAATCTACAGTTTGGCCTTTTGCCACGAGTTATACGGCCTGTGACTGTAAAAGTAAGAAAGTAAAAGTAGGCACATCACATGGTTTACTGGAGGTTAGTCCCCTTTTACCCAGAAGAAAATTGTGTTGCATACTTTTGTGATACAAATGAAAGTTACTAAATTAGTTCTTAATTAAAACAGCAGTTACAGTTATTAAGTAGTTTTCAAACCCTTTATATTCAGGAATGAAAGCTTTGAGGATTTATTAGCAATTAGCTTTTAACTAAAGCATAAATATTCCAACTGTCTGAACTCTTAGTATTATTAAAAAGTTGCAGTAACCTAAGATGCAAGATATGTTTTCCAATATTCATTAAAGTAGATTAATTGGTTTATAAAGCGCTAGATCACCACAAGGCAAAGAGATTAAAGTATTTTAGCTCTCTCATTAAATGTTTCTGACAGAGTGACAAGCTAAAAAAAAAAAAATAGTTGCCATAGTAACGTGTTATGGCTCCAAATGCCGCCAACTGCCGAAAAAAAAAAAAAAAAAGACACTGTTGTTGCCATAGTAACGTGTTAAGGCTCCAACTGATAAAACCAACTGCCGCCCAACAAAAAAAATAATAATAAAAAACAAACAAACAGCGGATTACAGACTGTTAGCAGGAGGCAGAGGTCTGTACTGTTTTATCCTGAAAATGTTTGGTTATTGTTGGTTTTTCCAAGGGATGTCGTCCGGTAAGGGCTGGGTCTCGGAGGTTAGTCCCAGCCGGTCAAAGAATCCGACGTGTAATGGTGATTTTGTCCTGAACGGCCCGACTCTGGACATGGAGGCAGCGGAGAGTTTTGTCCAGAAAGGCATGCAGCTGATCATGGAGGATGCCGTGATAAAAGCCACGGACGTCAAAGAAAAGGTCGACTACTTCTCACAATATTAGTTTGAACAATAAGACTAAATGAAAGTTTTTTTGTGATGTTTTTAATAGAAACCCCTTTATATTGATCCAACCATCACTTCCATATCAGCGTCCATATTAACAACAAATTAAAACTGCTTGTTGTTAACTGCTGCTACTGTATATTTCCTCTCTGTGGGACCGATCTTATTTATCATGTGCTTACTGTGTGCTTCGTGTCTGGGTGCAGGTTTGTGAGTGGCGCTCCCCTGAGCAGCTGAAGGAGCTGCTGGACCTGGAGCTGGGAGACCGAGGAGAGTCTGAGGCCGAGCTCCTGCAGCGGTGCAAAGACGTCATCAAATACAGCGTCAAGTCTGGTACAAACTCAAAAAAAACAAAACATAAAAAGGCATACAAGTTTACACTAACAGTAACTCTCGTCTCTTTTTAGGCCATCCTCGTTTCTTCAACCAGCTTTACGCCGGGATGGAGCCCTACTCTACTGTGGCCAGCTTCATCACTGAAGCCATCAAAACCAGTCTGTGAGTCTAACATGTACTCATACTGTAAGTCACTCTTCAGTCTTTAGGATTTATTTTTAGTATCTGCAACTGCTGTTTTTGGTTTTTGAGACTGGGATATTATTAAAAAAAACATGTTTTTGTGAAGTCTTTGTATATTTGCCTAAAAGCACGTAGAGGCTGACATCCAAAATAAAGAGGAAAGGACAAACAATCACTGTATGTACTGTAAGAAGAAATATAATACACAATCAAAATATTTACACTACTCACTACTTTTATAATCAATAGTAAATAATCTGGGTAGATGTGGTTTTCAATATTCAGACGTTCTACATTTTCTGAATTCATTCTTACTTGCAGCAACCAATTTTGTTCAAATAGAATTCTCTTTATGCTTCTACTGTGTACATCACCAAGTATTTTCAACCGTATATCCATATTACCAGGACATACATGTATGTTTCATTAGAGATATTCCTACTTTTACTTAAATGTCAACAAAGAAATCCAGTCAGATTGTTTTAGCTCACTTTGTCTTTGTCCTTTTGTGTATCATGTTGATTATTCTCTGCTTTCTCATAATGTTTGATAAAAAGCAGAGAGGAGTCTACATTCATCTTAACCCCTTTTGCGTGTTTGTAATATGTGTGTGTGTTTTTTTTTTTGACTAGTTACACGTATGAAGTGGCCCCTGTGTTCACTCTGATGGAGGCCGCTGTGCTGAAGAAGATGATCGAGGTGATCGGCTGGAAAGAAGGAGACGGGATCTTCAACCCAGGTATGTCTCTTTGTGAATAATGTACACATAATATACTGCACACACTATGTGACTAATGTGTTGTGTGTGCTGCAGGCGGCTCTATGTCCAACATGTACGCTGTGAACCTGGCCCGGTATCGCCACTGCCCAGACCTGAAAGAAAACGGCCTGTTTGGAGCAAAACGACTGGTCCTCTTTACTTCACAGGACGTATGTTTCAAAGCAATTAAGTTACACCTTTTTTGTTAGATGTATAAAGAAATGTCCCATTCATTTATATATGTTTTAAGCCTTTATAAAAGAGAATGCCTTTAGCCATGCTCATTTTGTCCTCTCTGGGCTGAAACAGGAACTTCCACTGGGTTCTGTGGAGCCTTAAGACTTATTTTGACACAACTATACAGTCTTTACACATTCGTCACAGTGCACTTTATATTTATTAATTACTTTCTAAACCTTTAAACATGAATTACAATCAAGAAGCTGCTTACTTTTCACCATTACTTAACTCTATCTGTTGGCTTGATCTCTCATGTTCTTTCCTTTTTCAGTCTCATTACTCTGTTACCAAGGGAGCTGCTCTTCTGGGCATCGGCACCAAGAACGTTTATGTGGTCCCTTCTGACAAGAGGTAATACTTCACATGACAAGACTAGCACTGACAGGTAAACCTAACTGGGCTTACTTTGAGATTGTGTTATGGTTGGTCCCTGTTAAAGCTTTATTGTCTAGATTTTGAGCAACATCTGGTGGCAGTTCTGCACAACACAAGAACATACTTACTCATTGGTAAATGCTGATTGTGTGTTTTTAGGGGAAAGATGATTCCTAGTGTTTTGGAGGAACTGATAAAGAAGGCTCAAAGTGAGGTAAGACAATATATATTTTTAACATAAAAGTGGAAAACACTTTATTGTGAAGCTCTAACCTCTGTGTGTCTTCGTTCTCAGGGAGCAGAGCCCTTCATGGTGAACGCCACGGCAGGGACCACTGTGCTCGGAGCGTTCGACCCCATCGATGAGATCGCAGACATCTGTGAGAAGTACGGCCTGTGGCTGCATGTCGACGTGAGCTCAGCACTTAATGTATTTATTAATGGAACACTTGTGATGTTTCTCTAATGTAACTCTCTTCTGTCGGTCAGGCGTGTTGGGGAGGAGCTGCTCTTTTGTCTAAAAGGCACAGAAACCTGTTAAAAGGTATCCACAGGTAAAAATAAAAACAAAAAAAATAAAATACATATTTCATAGTTTCAGATTCTTTTAGTGCTTTGATTTTATTGTAACTGGACTCTGTTGTGTCTGATAAGAGTGGACTCTGTGGCGTGGAACCCCCATAAGATGCTAATGGCCTGTCTGCAGTGCTCAGCTTTCCTGATCCGGGACAAAACGGTAGGAGGTATTTACTGTATCGACAAGATTTTTTTTGTGGACTATTATTTTTTGCAGTAATAACTAGCGGATCTCTGAACAGCCACAATAAATTATGCTCTACTTTATTCTCCTAAATATGTATAAAACAGCTGCTGATATGTATTTGTTATAGACTGAGCCCTTGTTTGAGGTCTGTCAGTAGGTTTTATGTTAAAAAGCATGTGAAATATTTTAATGACGTTGTCTGAATGGTGTTAGAGGTGAGGTGGGGAATTTTTAATGGCGTCTGATGATAAAATTTAGAGCCTTGTACTTGTATTTTAACTCTTGATTTCTTTTCCCTCAGCATCTCCTGCAGCGGTGCCACTCTGCAAATGCCTCCTACCTCTTCCAGCAGGATAAGTTTTACGATGTGAGCTACGACTGTGGAGATAAGTCCATCCAGTGCAGCAGAAAACCAGACACCTTTAAGATCTGGCTCATGTGGAAGGCTCTGGGCACCAGGGAACTGGAGCAGAGAGTGGACCGGGCCCTCGCCATGGCACAGTCAGTCTCAGTCTATAAACTAATTCTACTATTTGGACTTTACTAACTATGTAAAGGCTTAAAAGGAATAAAAAACAGCCTATTTTCTTCAAATTTTTCAGATATTTTTCAGAAGAAATCAAGAAAAAAGAGGGGTTTCGTCTGGTGATTGAGGTACGTTTTTACGCTGATAAATAAAGGTTTGGATCTGATATTAAATGTTTATTCTATGACATTCCGAAAACTATAATTTTAATTATTTGATTTTGATTATTTTGTTAATTTCAGGTCATACTTTAATATTAATAGGTGGGAAAAATGTCATGATTGTCTTGCTTTTACGTTACAGCCTGAATATGCAAACATTTGCTTCTGGTACATCCCTCCAAGTCTGAGGAACGTCCCAGACAGCCCTAAACTCTGGGCAAAGCTTCATAAGGTACATTGAAAATTAGCTTTTGTTTGGTCATGTCAGCCATGTTTGATGCCGTCCTTGTCCCACAGGTGGCGCCGGTGGTGAAGGAGCGCATGATGAAGAAGGGCAGCATGATGATCGGTTACCAGACACATCAAGACAAACCCAACTTCTTCAGGATGGTCATCATCAGTCCTCAGGTCAGCAGAGAGGACGTCGACTTTGTCCTGGACGAGATACACACCCTGGGAAAGGACTTATAGACTGATTGACTATATTCATCATTTGTACAGAGGATTACCAGCAAAACTAAAGGGCCTTTAATGCGTTTGTGGCCTAATACGTATGTCTCTCGTGTGAACGTTTGTGGACTAATACGTATGTCTCTCGTGTGAACGTTTGTGGACTAATACGCATGTCTCTCGTGTGAACGTTTGTGGCCTAATACGTATGTCTCTCGTGTGAACGTTTGTGGACTAATACGTATGTCTCTCGTGTGAACGTTTGTGGACTAATACGCATGTCTCTCGTGTGAACGTTTGTGGACTAATACTTATGTCTCTCGTGTGAACGTTTGTGGACTAATACTTATGTCTCTCGTGTGAACGTTTGTGGACTAATACTTATGTCTCTCGTGTGAACGTTTGTGGACTAATACGCATGTCTCTCGTGTGAACGTTTGTGGACTAATACGCATGTCTCTCGTGTCTCTCGTGTGAACGTTTGTGGACTAATACGTATGTCTCTCGTGTGAACGTTTGTGGACTAATACGTATGTCTCTCGTGTGAACGTTTGTGGACTAATACGTATGTCTCTCGTGTGAACGTTTGTGGACTAATACGTATGTCTCTCGTGTGAACGTTTGTGGACTAATACGTATGTCTCTCGTGTGAACGTTTGTGGACTAATACGCATGTCTCTCGTGTCAATGTTGTGTAAATATTTTAGTAAATGCTTGAGCAGGTAAGTACTGTGCCATCTGTGTCATGTTTGTGGACATCACTTGGCACAAAATTGTTACAAATAAAGACAATAAAGCCTTTGATTTTCATAGTGTTTTTTTTTTACCTACCAAAGAAACTCAAAGCACTCACATTATTTATTCACTCCACAGTCACACACTGGTGGTGGTGGGCTACAGCTGTAACCACAACTGCCCTGGGGCAGATTAATAGAGACGGGGCGGCCATTTTGCGTCTACAGCCTTTTCCACCACCTCCAAACACACTCACACATTCATACACCAGAGTCCAAGGACTCAACAACAGAATGAACCAGGGAATTGAACCACCAAACTTCCAGTCATAGGACGACCACTCTACCACTGTGCCCCAGGAAAGTGTTTTTTCTGCCATTTTGAGTAAAGTTCAAGTGTAGATTGCAATTCTACATTCCCCTTTTTGGAGCATGGGAAAAGCTATGGTAGCCCTATAAGGACATGCTGACATCTTTGAACAAACCCTGAAAATATAGGCCTTTTAGATCACTTAAAAAAAAATGAGGGTGCCTTGCCTCCGACAGTGGTCAGTTTGTCCTCTTTGTAAAGTAAAAGTAAAAGGGTTCCTTCCTGTGGGATTTATTAAGCTTTAAATGTAAATTTTCCATAAACAGACAAATAGACACCAGTAAACATAGTTTTAACTCATTTACTACAACATTTTATACAATACACCATCAAGAAAATACATTGTTTTGCCTGAGAGCTCACTGTAAACAATTGTTTCATTATATATACTGTATATTTTTGAATAAAATGTTTTAGAACTTCAGTAATACCATATAATTTTCAAAGCTTCAACAGTACATGTAACCACAAACCCCAAATATCTTCATCAAGGGGTTACACTTGAACAATCACATATAATGATGTCTTTGACCTGTCCAGGAGTCTGTATTGTTATAAAATATATTTAACACTGATCTTATTGTACAAAAACAAGCATTCACAAATTTTTCAAAACACATAAAAATATAGACGTCATTATCTTTCAAGAAACAGTCAGATAGAGCCATGTCTTACCAACACTTTTTGTCACTGTGTCTGTCAAGTCATTTATGAGGTACATATACATAAGACTAAACCCATTATTTTACAGATTCCTAGTGTAGTCACAGTAGTAGTAGTAGTCTAAATACGTCAATCACAGCAGTCTTAAGGCTAGTATCCAGTACAGAAATATAAAAAGTGCTGGTACAACGTGACCTGAGAAGACAGAGACCCCTTCAGACCTGGCATTTAAATGTGGACAGTGATCAGATCTAATGTGACCAGCTTAAATACAAGAAGTGAATGCGTCCTGAGAAACTGATGGAAGCCTAAGTTGCAGATATCAGTTTTTCAATATGATAAATGTAGTAAAAGTTATTGGTCAGTGGTTTTGTTTAATCGGATGCTGATGTGTGAATACAACAAGTCAAGTTGACCACATGTGTCCAGAAAGAGAGAGTTTAATATAAGGTCTGAAGGAGGCCAGAAAAGTTTACACTGATTTTCATTTTCAGACCTACAGACGAGCGTGGAAAAAAAATGTCTTTCTGCAGGTAAATAGTTCACAGGTCGTGTCCCAGACGGTCGATCTCGTCCAGCACAAAGTCCATGTCCTCGGTGCTGACCTGAGGACTTATGATGATCATCCTGAAGAAGTTGGCCTTGTCACTGTGCGGCTGGTAGCCCACCATCATACTGCCCTTCTTCATCATGCGCTCTTTCACCTCTGGCGCCACCTACAGGAGCAGATATAAAACACAAGGATATTTTTATTATCAGCAGACAGCAGGGTTTAAAAATATATACTGCCATATGTGATCACATATATTAGTCACAAGCATTTACAAATTTCAACAAATGATGGCTCTTTGGGGACATTAATTGTGTTTTAACATTAACAGACAATGATAGAATGACAGCTTGTTGCTCCCCACTGACTTCCATTCAAAGATCCTTCTCCTGGAAATGCATAAGTTTGGCTCAGTTTGGAAAACAATCTATTAATTTGTTTTTACATCCTTTGCTTCTCAAACTTTACATAAAGTATTAGAATTAGAATTAGAATTAGCAGCTGCAGCAATCACAGTCAAATCTATCAAACACATGATTTAGCTCCTTTATAACATATCTGGGACGTACGTTGTGGATCTTTGCCCAGAGGTCGGGGCTGTCGGGGAGGCTCCTCAGACTCGGGGGGATGTACCAGAAGCAGACGTTTGTATATTCAGGCTGTCAATTACAATAACAGTTTAGTATGAGCTTCAGCATTGTTATCATGTCATCTATTAGTTAGGCATGATTTTCATTGTTAACACACCTCCATAAGCAGCTGAAACCCTTCTCTTTCCTTGATCTGTTGTGTCAGATACCTGCAACATCGTGTTGTAGAGCAGATAGTTTTTGTCACACTCTAGGAATATCCTTTTATTTTGAAACATATCGTACTATTGAGTTGTTTATTAAAAATGGAAATGTGCCTTTTTATCTGAATGGAAAACAGTAAGATAAATGTTTTCCATAAATGATAAATGTTTTCCAACAAAATAATTTGTTAGTGTTGTGTATGAGCAGTGATAATAATAATAACATGATGTCTATGTCTGAGACTGACTGTGCCATGGAGAGGGCCCGGTCCACTCTCTGCTCCAGTTCCCTGGTGCCCAGAGCCTTCCACATGAGCCAGATCTTAAATGCGTCTGGTTTCCTGCTGCACTGGATGGTCTTGTCTCCACAGTCGTAGCTCATGTCGTAAAACTTGTCCGGCTGGAAGAGGTAGGAGGCGTTCGCGGAGTAACAGCGCTGCAGGAGATGCTGAGGGAGACACGAACATTTCAAAGTCATGTAATATATGTATATAATTTCAAAGAATTGTAAACATTGCATAGAACAGACATGTCCAAAGTCTGGTCTGGGGGCCATTTGAGACACAAGGTGAGATTTTATGTGGCCCAAAGTTTTTCGAGCTAAAATGTATTGTTTAGGGCCTCAACAGCAGCAATGAAATACAACCAGGTTCAAATCCTCAAAAAATATGTTCAAATCCAACTAAAGCATGGTAAAATCCAACTAAAACCTGTTCAACTCCAATTAAAACTTGTTCAAATTCAACTAAAACATATTCACATCCACACAAATTATTTTCAAATTCACAAAAATGATGTTCAAATCCAACTAAAACCTGTACATGTGAAATAAGAATAAAATCAGAAGAGATCTTGTTAATTTTCTTCTCATCTTTGCATACAGTTTGGACATTGCTGACACAGATGGTCTCTTAAACCGTCTGTCAGCTTAAACGTGAGTGTTCACTTACTCCTTTTGTCTCCAATAACCTGAGTCTATAAGAGGCATCGAAATATAGCAGAACACTATGTGAACATTCAAATCTCACCGTTCTGTCGCGAACCATAAACGCGCAGCACTGCAGACAGGCCATCATCATCTTATGGGGGTTCCACGCCACAGAGTTGGCCCTGAACAAAGACAGGACGTATGGGTCATATTTATACATTCGTCTTTGTAGATTCATATTTAACGTGGTCTAAGGTTGATGCTACAAAAAGCTGTCATATCTATTGTGATGTGTCCAGTCAAACAGATGAAAGACTTTTGTGTCACTACATGAACAGATTAACATGCTCCATCAGCTGATATGTCGAGAAACACGAGGTACAGATGAGTCATTTAGTTTATGAATTGTAGCACTATTGTGTAAAATGAGAAATTCCATCTTTCAAAACAAAACTATTACTGCCCAATCTCATTCTTCGCTTTTATTTATTTTTTTTTTTTTTTAATAAAGTGATTACTTTCTGTTACTTCAGAAAGTCAAGACTTTAAGGAACCAACACACTAGTCTCATTGGGAACATGCAAGTGTGTGTTGAAAAAAAAAAAAAACAACACTAAAAGGGCTTTGTTGTTAATGTAAAATCAGAAATTCTCAATGTTTTCAACAAAAGCAGGACAAAGGACAAACTTATTTAAACAGAGTCTAAGGCAATACACATTATTTTCATTTAATCTAAAGGTAATGAATTCCAGCTAATTTCCCAAACAGAATACTCAATTCATCTGCTAGAGTGAGAAGTCCTCTCTTTAATTCCTTAGTTATGCTGTTATGTAGAGCTGTGTTCTTTGGGATGAAATCCTTTTGCAGACCCCACCCCTTTCACCTGAGAGCATGTTTAGTGACTAGTTTTGTCTAATTTTTGTTTTTTATTAATGGGTACAGCAGCTCTTCTGTAATTAATCAATCTTTGTTGGTTGTAAATATAGTTCTGCTGCTGTCTAGTTTCTAGCCTTATGTTCATTAGGGACACCTCTGTCGTCGATGTATATGTGGCTATTGAATAAACCTGAGGGAGCTGCTGTTTGGCTCCTAAGGTGTGAGTTTCTTCTCACGATGTTCTTCGTCACATTGTATGTGAACACATATAACAGGAGGATCAATTAAAAGAGGGTGCTCGTGTCCAGTCAGCAGGCAACGCTGGTCTAATGGTCTCTTACTTTTGCAATACCACCAGACGTCTGCCGTGCGCTGTAAATGTCCCTGATCTCTCCGTTTGTCAAGTTCAGAGGGATGTTACAGGAAGTCATGTGACTCACGTCACCAGTCCAGCTCACATGTGTATTTCCCTTCACAGGCGTAAACCAAGAGGATTTAAATAGTCTAAAGAACTCTGTTAACATTAGCTCTTACTGGTGGCTATATTAATTCTTCTGTTCTGAACTGGTATACAGTTGAAATTGTTTTTTATCCATATAAAGAACAAACACATAAAATCAACATCATTTGAAACATGATAAAGTTATAAAAGTGCCTCCTAGGTTCTTGTCATATCAAACCGTAGACGGCATTAAAATGATCAACACATTAAAGTGGGCCAGCAGATGCATAACCTGTTTTCACAGAAACAGGAAATCTACTTTAATCTGAAAGGTTTGGTTTAAGCAGACTAAATAGTGCTTCTTCAGAAAAGTTACGTGACGTCCAAACTCACCTGTGGATACCTTTTAACAAGTTTCTGTGCCTTTTAGACAAAAGAGCGGCTCCTCCCCAACACGCCTGACCGACAGAAGAGAGTTACATTAGAGAAACATCACAAGTGTGCAATAAATGAATAAATACAAGAAGTGCTGAGCTCACGTCGACATGCAGCCACAGGCCGTACTTCTCACAGATGTCTGCGATCTCATTGATGGGGTCGAACGCTCCCAGCACAGTGGTCCCTGCCGTGGCGTTCACCATGAAGGGCTCTGCTCCCTGAGAACGAAGACACACAGAGGTTAGAGCTTTACATTAACATGTTTTCAATCTTAAAAGTTTTGTTCTTGATGTCCAAAAATATTGTCTTACCTCACTTTGAGCCTTCTTTATCAGGTCCTCCAAAGCACTAGGGATCATCTTCCCCCTAAAAACACACAATCAGCGTTTGTGTTTAATTTTGAGACACTTTACGTACAACTAAAGTTATAATGGAAGCTGTATGATACCACAAACATCGCTCTCAGTGCTAATCTTGTGTTTGTCACAATTTATTAATTACCTCTCGTCGGATGGGACCACAGAAACATTTTTGGTGCCGATGCCCAAAAATGCTGCAGCTTTGGAAATGGAGTAATGGCACTGAAATTGATTAAAAGAAGATAATTAAGGTATAGTGGTTATTTTTTTTACATTTATAGTCTTACATAAGCCAAGGATATTTGGTTTGATCTCTACAGTAAGGCCTTTTTTTTCACAAAAAAGGCTTTACATGTTGAAGTGAGATTTAGAGTAAGTTGTGCATAAACTGTGCCACTTGTAACATGCGTACAGAGTGAGTTAAACTAACGAAAGTCTTTACTCTTCCTGTACCTCCTGTGACGTGAAGAGCACCAGCCGTGGAGAAGCCGACAGACCGAGCTCCTTGATGTCGGGACGGTGGTGAAATCTGGCTAAGTTCACAGCGTACATGTTGGACAATGAGCCACCTGGAGGACAAAGCATGCCACTTTATCCACAGAAGCTCCATCACAGGTGAACAGAATCTATTTAATTCTTCTGACATCTTTTCACCTGTTCTTAAAGATATAATATGCAGGATTTTGAAAATAAATCATGCCCAGCTGTGCCAAACCTCTATTTTGTGCTCCTGAGTACTCAAAAACTCAAATCTAGTTTACCTTTGGGGCAACAGTATTTTTTTCTCTTTGATTGGCTCACTAAAAAAAAAAACTTTAACTGTACCTGCATTAAAGATCCCGTCTCCTCCTTCCTTCCAGCCGATCACCTCCATCATTTTTCTGAGCACAGCCTTCTCCATCACCGTGAAAACCGGGGCCACTTCATACGTGTAACTGGACAGAGACAGACAAATTCATTTTATAGTGACATTTTACTGGATAGACAAGTCTACTGTTGCTTGTATAAATGCATAAATGAATGGTGTTTCCTACATGCTGGGTTTGAGGGCCTCTATGATGAAGCTGGCCACCATTGAGTAGGGCTCCATCCCGGCGTAGAGCTGGTTGAAGAAACGAGGATGGGCTGAAGAGGGAGAAGATTAATACAAAATAATGCAGGGATAAATATTGATGACATGTATAAAAAAAAGAAAATATTCAAATTATTGTTTACAGTTAATGAAAGCAGTAAAAAATAAATGATTTGGAAAGACGTTACATTAAGACGTCTTTTTCACCATAAAACCATATGTAGTTAAACTTTACTGCATAAAGCTGTGACTGAGAATATTATATGTTTAAAAGCACATTAGATGAAATGAATGTCTGGCACCCTTTAACAATGTTCAAGGGGAAGTTAAAAACATTCTTCTTTAGCTCCGCCTTCATTCAATAAAGACAACTAAAAGTGTTTAATCTGTACTCTTTGGCTTTAAATTTTTTTTGGTTCTAATGTTTCTTATTCTAATTCTTGTCTGTGTACTTTATATTTGTATTTTATTTCTGTAAAGCACTTGGAGTTACCAGTAAATAAATTGTGCTACACAAATCAAATTGACTTGCCTTGTCTTTACATTAATGTATAGTTCAGCACTTTTGTTTTTGCATCCAATAAAGGAAATGAAGTGAGTCTAAAGAATGACCAACAACTGCGTTTGAGGACGTACTGGTCTTGACGCTGTATTTGATGACGTCTTTGCACCGCTGCAGGAGCTCGGCCTCAGACTCTCCTCGGTCTCCCAGCTCCAGGTCCAGCAGCTCCTTCAGCTGCTCAGGGGAGCGCCACTCACAAACCTGCACCCAGACACGAAGCACACAGTCATGATAAATAAGTCCCACAGAGAGTGTCATAAACCCAATACACAGTGAGATCACAAATGAGTAAATGGACCAGGTAAACCTCGAGAGACCGACCTTCTCTGTGACGTCAGTGGCCTTCTTCACAGCCTCCTCCAAAATGATGGTCATAGACTGTTGGATGAAGCTCTCGGCGGCGTTTATGTCCAGTGTGGGTTTGTTCAGACACAAGTCATCGTCTGTGACAGGAGGGGGCTGCGTTTGTGGCTCAGGGTCTCGGTCGGAATGATCTGCGTTTTAGGACACATTCAGGTAAAAGTCTAATTAAAATGCTCAAAACCAACCAGTATTCTTCTACGCTTCTCTTCTGAGTAAATCTAATGAGAACAGTCCACTTTTAGACATGAAGAGATCTAAATGTTGGACCGAGTTTACAGGTAAATGTGTTGAGATTACCTATAGTAGTTAACATATGACATTAATACAAATTCAAGCCACAGAAGAGTATAGGCTTTTTTCCATCAGACATTTTGCAGAGTAACATCTTTTTTCATCAATCCACCCAAATGTGGCTATAACTGTGGCTATAGTGGCTAAAGTCTCTATCTGGTTGAAAAAAAGGCTTGGCGCTAGATGTCTTGTTTACACAGAAGAATTCAAATGTAAACTGTTTAGAAGACTTGTAACATTATAATAGATCTACACTATTAAAAAATAAATATTCACTAAATAAAAATGGATGCTGAAATGCTATTTATTTAAACAAATGAATAATAGCAATGTTCTTGGTGTAATGGTGATTACCAATAAAGGAGTAATGCTTTGAAAATGATTATTTTTTAATTATTATCTAATTCTTACTTGGCATCCTCCACCAGGGGGCGCCTAACATGTTTTTGACATTGGTGGGCGAAAACCTGCAGGAAACCCATCCAAGCACGAGGAGAACATGCAAACTCCACCAAAAAAAGGTCTCGTCCGACCCTGGACCTTCTTGCTGAGAGGCGACCACCGTACAATTAATTTAATAGTCCCCAATACTGACCTAATGTTGTGTAGTTATCATTAATTCATTTTTAAACATGTTTATTCAATCCCTATAATCACTGTCTTTTCTACAAGCTTTTTAAAATGGATGAATACTTTAATGTCTAATAAATACAAATGGGATTAAACAGAGAGATAAATGGACTTTATTGATCCAGTGATAAATACAGGATTTCAGCAGCAGCAGGTTTAAAGTAATATATATATAAAATATAAGTCCTATGCATTGTCAATAAAAGGCTTACATGTTGTAAAGCAATGTTTTTCCAAACTGAAAGTATGATTGTGCAAGTTACAGGGCATTTAAATTTAAATAGCTGCTTTTGAAATGAGTTAAAATAGCAGAAATGATCAAACAGAAACAAAGTAAAAACCACAAAGCCATAGAAAACAAAACATAAGCAGGTTTTTGAAGTAAAAGGTTAAGCTCACGACTCATTCAGCATTTCAAAATATGGGTCCTTACAACAAATCTTTATTTTAAAGTTAGAAAAGATAAAGTGTAACCGAGTGTAAATGTTTTACACTTACCTGTCATTCCAGTTGGAGTTGTTGCCATGTCTTGCTCTAGTGTTAAATTCGACCTGGTAATCTTTGGTTGCAATAGGATTCAGGATGTGAAGGTTTTCGTGGGGTATTTATCCTCTTTGTGACTCAGTGCCACCTCATCACTTCACTGTCTCTACTGTAACTTTCCACTGCCTTCTTCCAAAATATTCCTTTAAAGCAAAATAGGAAGCTGTAAGAAAGAAAGTGCAAGCAAAGGTCATACCCTGTACATTTAATCCAGTAAAACTTGTACTTGATAGTTATCACTTCTTTGGAATTCTGTCTTGTCGGCAAATGCACGTGAAGTGGGATTGTTTTTGTCAGAGAGGTATTTATACATGTATTAAGAAGTAAAGAATGACCCATAACATAACTTGGCATGGCTTAATAATCTTAAGAATAAAGAACCATTGATCAATTATATTTCCTCTGGCAGCTCGGTTTTAAAAACGTTCTATTTTATACAAGTCTCTGTTGTTCAAAACCCGAGTGCAGGGGTGGTCCATGTTGTTCAGTAAAGCATCCGTCCTGTTGTGTGTCCGTTGCTCAGAGTCTCAGAGTCTCTGAACTAATACCTTTACTTGAACCAGCTCTCTTTACGAGTTTTTAAGTCACATACAATGTCTTTTTCTGAGACGCCCCGACAGACTGCAGCACAGAAAACAGAGTTCGAAAACTACAGGTGTCAGACATTTAAAACTAAATATTATGATCATTACCACGTGTAGCTGACTAAATGTTGCATATATATGTTGTTCTGCTGCAGCAGTAGAAGTAACTATCAGTGCTCAGAGGTTTTAACCAGTTCTTTTGAACATTCAGATGAATACAAAATGGAGTGATCACGTTTGTATACAGTCTCTTGTGGATATTTTGTAGTATTAACATTATTTTTGTTCTTGTTTTTAAGGTTCCTTCTGTATATGTTTTTGCAGAAGTTTAAAATGGCAACTCTTTATGTCCAAGACCGACAGGAACATTTAAAAATGAGACCAAGATATTCACAAAAGTCATCCTTCATGGTCTACATTGAACAAGTCTTAACAACTAATCTAAATAAAGGAAAGAGAAACTTGCCAGAAACATTACTATTGCACATACAGTAAATGTCAATAAGAGCAGAAGTGCTATTGTGAATAATAAATAAAAAAGTCCAACAATGGCTAACTGCAGAGATAATGAAAGTAGTCATGTGTTTGATGGGCATTAGAGGAAGTGTCTGGAATGTAACGTCGAATGGGATCAAATGACTGTGTGTTGTGTTGTTTGGCGTTTTCATAAGAAAAAAAAACACCATGAATTACAATTACAGTGGCCTTTCCGTGATTACAGAACGGTCAGATGTAGTATTTGTGCTTGGACGGTGGGATGAGGATGAGAAGAGCCTACAGTAGCACAGGGAGGTTATGCTGCCTTAACAAAAAAAGAGGTAGGGTTGCTTTAGCCTGGCACAGCCTGACGTGAGCGCTCTGTATATTCTATAAACAGGAGCTCAGTCTGGAGTAAGTCAGATATGTTCCTTGCGTCACACTTAGGCGACCCAAGTCCATCGTTCGAAACATTAAAGATGGTGCTGAAAGTTAGTTTGCCTCTGCTCTTCACTCAGTTTTAAATGTTCAAGACAACATTACATGTTTAAAAGCTCAACAGCAGACTGCGCTAAGAGCGTTCCTTTTTAAAGAAGATGTTTTTGCAGGCCATGCTGGTTTGTTTACGTCTTTGAAGATTGTCGCCAAACTAACGTCATGTCCGTTACAATTCCGATTGGTTGGACCCAAGTAGCGTTGCCCCGCCTTTTTTTACTGATACAGCGAGTTGGCCAGGCTAAAGGGAGATTAGGTAGGGGTCATAAAATTAGTGTTGTTACATTTAGCTGACATCAGGGATTTCCATCTTAAATTTTTATCTCCAAATACCACCTTCTCGTCTGTATTATCTCATTAAACTAAAGTAGGACTAAGCTCGACCTGCGACTGTGACCTGGCCGCAGACGAGAGTCCAAACAGAACAAAGTGGAAGAAGATGAATGAGACTAAACTGAGGTCAAACCAGGACCAAAGCCAGAGCTAAACTTTAAAAATCACTGATTGTAGCTAAAATAATCAAACCCTATGTATTTTAATGGTCTACCTGTTAGAAAAGGAGCCATGCCCTTATATGGTCATCTGTCATTTCCTTCTAATGCAGAGTTCTAAAGGTAGAACGGTCGTTGTGGCGATGAGTGAGGTCACTCAGAAGCTCTAGAATTCAGGCAGAGACACAATTCTGTTCATTTTATCCCAGACTTCAGACTGAACGACCTGCTTTACAAAGAGGCTCTGAAAACTTCTCTGTTACTGCATCTTACCTGCTCTCACTGCATCTCACCTGCTCTCACCTGGTCAGCACTCACTCTGCTCACACACACACTCACTTTTAGTCCAGGTACACAGCATTTAGAGATGATTTTGTGTTTTCTGGCGAAGCATGTTATAAAAACTTAGTCTCAAAGCCTCCTTTTGGCTTTTTAATGGTATTTGTGACTGTTTTATTTTTAAACATAGAAGTAAATTAACAAAGTACATTTATATTTACTTTGCTAAACTTATTTATTGTTTTAACTCAACATTAATCCGTCAAAAGTGTTTAGTGTGTAACAAACAAGTGACAATACAGTTTACTTTAGGTTTAATGCATTAGTTTATATATTATCTGGAAATGAGTCCCGTTAAAGCTGATGTAGACTTTATTTATTGTTTTTTTAAAGAGAAACTGTTGAAGCACAAGTGTTTACAGTGATATATTAACAGTGTGGGCCTCATTTTGATTGAATTATACTTTTTCTGTCATTATTTAAAGTCTACTGCATTAACTACATATTTTTTTAATTTATTGATTACATAAGGTCAACCAAAGTCTATAGAGGGTAACTCAGAATTAAAACTTTAGTTTAGATATGGTTTCATAGCATCTTATTGTGTTATGGAAGTTTTTGTCACATTCTTGTGATATTTAGGCACATTTTTGCTACGTTTCCAGTTGTTTTTGTGCTGTTTCTGTCTTGAATTTTGCGTTTTATTGACGTATTGCACATAATAGTGTTATTTGTGGCGTTCAGAAGTGCTTTCATTCCATTTTATTCTGTTGTTGCAACATTTTGTCACACTTCTTTTGGCTTTTATATTTTGTGTACATAATTGTGACATTTAGACATAAATATAACACAAAACCTAATTGTCTTTTCTTTTTTTAAAATTATAGAAATCCTCAATAACACATTGTTTCGGGATTGCCTTTGTATAATTTGTGCATTCTGTTTATTTTCTCAGACCTCACTCGGACATTTGAACAGAATTTAGTCCACAGACCAGCTCCAGGTAAAAACAGCACAATGTCGGACAATTTAGTTTTTCTTTCAGACGACCAAAGTGAAAGTACGTTGGACAATGACGTCATTGATATCGGATCGGTGATCACAGCGCCCTCTACCACTTTTGAGGTGACGGACATTTTGGGCGAGGGCACCTTTGGACTAGTGGCTCTGTGCAGGAACACCTTCAGTGAAAAGCATTGTGAAAACACAGTGGCCATGAAAATCATCAAATACAAAGAGAACAAGAAGAGCGCCAAATACGAGGTACAGCCTGGTCCTGGTTTAGTCCTGGTTTAGAGCTGGTTTAGTTCTGGTTTAGACCTGGTTTAGTCCTGGTTTAGAGCTGGTTTAGTTCTGGTTTAGACCTGGTTTAGATCTGGTTTAAATGTAATTTAAACCTGGTCTAGACCTGAGGACTGAAGTTCTTGTTGAATCCACAGACAAAGATCTTGAAAATGTTGAAGGAGCACGGCTCTGAGGAACACAACATCGTGCGCTGGTTCAGCTCCTTCGAGTTCAGGGAGACGCTCTGTCTGGAGTTTGAAAAGCTCGACATAAGTCTCTATGACTTTATTAGAAAGACCCACAGGATGAGTCTGTCGCAGATCCGGCCTGTTCTGCATCAGGTTTGTACAAAATCTACACTTTTTTTTTAGTCTTTTTACTCAAAGATAAAAGTGTCTGAACCAGTTTATTCTTGACACAAGACAACATTAGAGTGACATCGGTTGTTTCTCAAACTGTGGGATGAGGGCCACTGGAGGTACTTTCTTTAGTGGTAACTTTGGACTGAAATAAAAAAATATACATACATCAGCAGGTATTCAATTTTAAAGTGCAGCTCAATCCTCGTCCACCAGAGGGAGCACATTTCATTTTAAACCTTTTACAGTCCCACTAAAATTACTTCAAACCTTAAGTTAAACCACTTAAAATTATTTAAATCCAACTAAAATCCCTTTAGACCTGTTTGGACCATTATTTTAAGCAACAACATTTAGTTCTGACTTTAGTCCTGGTTTAGGTCGTTTGAATGGACTGCAATATTCATATTCAATTAAAATGATCTCAGTTTAAACTACTGTATATATTTAAAATTACACATTTCTTGCTCTATATTTTGATAATTTTAACTATGAACTGGAAAAATTCCACAAGAGTAGGTGGTACTCACTGAGAAAAGAGAGACTCCATTAAAAACTCTATTTACTCACTGTTTTCAAGCCAAAGTCTTGGCTTAGGTTTTAAAACCTCCTCTTCTCTTTATTTCCAGCTGGCTACGGCCTTGATGTTTATCAAAAACCTGGGCATCATTCATGGGGACCTGAAGCCAGAAAATGTTATGATGGTGGACCACGCCACGAGCCTCAAAGTCAAAATGATTGACTTTGGCGCTGCTCATGAGGCGAAGGTTGTGAAGCCCGGGTTCAGTTGCCAGACCGCCTACTACAGGTACGACCAGGCTCACCTAACCAAGTTATTAACCTCTCAGAGTGAAGGCATGATGCAATGGGTTTGTTTGTGGTCTTTAGGGCTCCTGAGGTGTTCGTCGGGGCCAAATACGACCACACCATCGACGTCTGGTCCCTCGGCTGCATCGCATTAGAAATGCTGATGGGAAAGCGTCTCTTCAAAGGCTTGGACGAAGAAGAAATAGTAAGGAATTGTTTTTATGAACACTTAAACATAAGTGTTTATATGACTTAATATCTTGCTTTTATTTAGTTTGAAAAGGTTTCAGTTGGACTTGAACATGTTTAATTTGTACTTGAGCAGAAGGCTGTTTGAATAAAGTAATATTTTGTCAACAGATCAGAAAGATTTTAAAAACGGTGGGGACTCCTCCAGACCAGGTTCTGGATCAAGGGAAGTTCACCAGCACTTACTTCTGTCGTAGGAAAATCAGAGGAAACGACGTGTGGAGACTAAAGGTACTGCACTGTTCTTTTACTTTACATTTAAATCTGTTTATTTGTGTATTTTATTGAGTCACTCTTTTCTTCTCTTCAGTCCGACAGCGTCAAAGAGATGATAATGAACAGCCTTGAGGACCTACAGCACGTAAGAGTTTTGTCTTATTTAATATTTTAAACACAGAGACTTTTATTCTAACGGTTCATTTGTCTTCAGATGGATAGAATGTACTTCGAGTCCTCGTCCATTGACATGGAACTGGACTGGCAGTGCTTTGTGGACCTGGTCTCAAAGCTGCTCTGCCTGGATCCAAAGGAAAGGATCACTCCTGAAGAAATCCTGGAGCATCCTTTCATCTCGATGCGCCACATTGTCAAAGTTTATGACTCTGAACAGTGAGTGTTTAGACGTTACAGACTACTGGACCAATGAACATGACTGTGTAAACATATAAAGTCACATGATAAGAGTCTATAACAGAGATGTCCAAACCTTTTGCAAAGACAGACACATCTGATGAAAGGGAAATATCCAAGGGATTATTTTAAAAGTATAGGTTTAGTTAGATTTGAACAGGATTTTGTCAAATTTAAAAAGGTTTTATTTCAATTTTAACAGGTTTTAGTTGGGCTTCAACAGGTTTTAGTTGGATTTGAAAATGCGTCAGTCAGATTTAAAAAGATTTAAGAGTATTTTGAACCTGTATTTTAAAGCTTTGTGACTGAGCTCCTGTTGGGGCCATAAACAATACATTTTATAACAGAAGCTGAGGGCCACATAAAAGTTCACTTTGTGCCATGATTAGCCCTTGGACCTGACTTTGGACATGTCTGTTTGTAATGTCTTAATTGAACATACCTGAGCTGACAGACCATAAATGTGTCCTCAGTGTGAGACAGAGCGTGGAGATGATGAGGTGTGTCTTCAGTCGTCCGAGGGAGCAGCAGGCTGTCGACGACGAACAGCCCTCCACCTCCAGCAGCAACAAGGAGCTGTCCTCAAAACGGAGCCGAGACGGGGACAAGGGGCCGTCCTCAAAACGCAGCCAAGACGAGGACAACGAGGGGCTATCCTCAAAACGGAGCCGAGACGGGGACGAGGGGCCGTCCTCAAAACGCAGCCAAGACGAGGACAACGAGGGGCTATCCTCAAAACGGAGCCGAGACGGGGACGAGGGCCGTGCTCAAAACGCAGCCAAGACGAGGACAACGAGGGGCTATCCTCAAAACGCAGCCGAGACGAGGACTAGGAGGGGCCATCCTCAAAACACAGCCAAAAGGAGGACAACGAGGGGCTGTCCTCAAAACACAGCCAAGAAGGGGACAACGAGGAGCTGTCCTCAAAACGTAGCCGAGACGAGGACAACGAGGGGCCGTCCTCAAAACACAGCCGAGACGAGGACAACGAGGAGCCGTCCTCGAAACGCAGCCGAGACGAGGACAACGAGGGGCAGTCCTCAAAACACAGCCGAGACGAGGACAACGAGGGGCCGTCCTCAAAACACAGCCAAGATGAGGACAACGAGGGGCCTTCCTCAAAACGCATGCGAGACGAGGACAATGAGGGGCCTTCCTCAAAACGCAACCAAGAGAGGGACACTGAGGGGCCGTCCTCAAAACGCAGCCAAGACAGGGACAAAAAGGGGCCGTCCTCAAAACACAGCCGAGACGAGGACAACGAGGGGCTGTCCTCAAAACGGAGCCGAGATGGGGACAAGGGGCCGTCCTCAAAACGCAGTCGAGACGAGGACAACGAGGGGCTGTCCTCAAAACGGAGTCGAGATGGGGACAAGGGGCCGTCCTCAAAACGCAGCCGAGACGAGGACAACGAGGGGCTGTCCTCAAAACACAGCCAAGAAGGGGACAACGAGGAGCTGTCCTCAAAACGAAGCCGAGACGGGGACAACGAGGGGCCGTTCCTCAAAACACAGCCAAGACGAGGACAACGAGGGGCTGTCCTCACAACACAGCCGAGATGGGGACAACGAGGGGCCGTCCTCAAAACACAGCCGAGACGAGGACAACGAGGAGCCGTCCTCGAAACGCAGCCGAGACGAGGACAACGAGGGGCCGTCCTCAAAACACAGCCAAGATGAGGACAACAAGGGGCCTTCCTCAAAACGCAGCCGAGACGAGGACAATGAGGGGCCTTCCTCAAAACGCAACCAAGAGAGGGACACTGAGGGGCCGTCCTCAAAACGCAGCCAAGACAGGGACAACAAGGGGCCGTCCTCAAAACACAGCCGAGACGAGGACAACGAGGGGCTGTCCTCAAAACGGAGTCGAGATGGGGACAAGGGGCCGTCCTCAAAACGCAGCCGAGACGAGGACGAGGGACTGTCCTCAAAACACAGCCAAGAAGGGGACAACGAGGAGCTGTCCTCAAAACAAAGCCGAGACGGGGACAACGAGGGGCCGTCCTCAAAACACAGCCAAGACGAGGACAACGAGGGGCTGTCCTCAAAACGAAGCCGAGACGGGGACAACGAGGGGCCGTCCTCAAAACACAGCCAAGACGAGGACAACGAGGGGCTGTCCTCACAACACAGCCGAGACGAGGACAACGAGGAGCCGTCCTCGAAACGCAGCCGAGACGAGGACAACGAGGGGCCGTCCTCAAAACGGAGCCAAGACGGGGACAACGAGGGACCGTCCTCAAAACGCAGCCGAGACGAGGACAACGAGGAGCAGTCCTCAAAACGGAGCCTAGATGGGGACAACGACGGGCCGTCCTCAAAACGCAACCAAGAGAGGGACACTGAGGGGCCGTCCTCAAAACGCAGCCAAGACAGGGACAACGAGGGGCCGTCCTCAAAACGTAGCCGAGACGAGGACAACGAGGGGCCGTCCTCAAAACACAGCCAAGATGAGGACAACGAGGGGCCTTCCTCAAAACGCAGCCGAGGCGAGGACAATGAGGGGCCTTCCTCAAAACGCAACCAAGAGAGGGACACCGAGGGGCCGTCCTCAAAACGCAGCCAAGACAGGGACAACGAGGGGCCGTCCTCAATACACAGCCAAGATGAGGACAATGAGGGGCCTTCCTCAAAACACAGCCGAGACGAGGACAACGAGAGGCCGTCCTCAAAACGCAGCCGAGGCAAGGACAACGAGAGGCCGTCCTCAAAACACAGCCGAGACGAGGACAACGAGAGGCCGTCCTCAAAACACAGCCGAGACGAGGACAATGAGGGGCAGTCCTCAAAACGCAGCCGAGACGAGGACAACAAGGGGCCTTCCTCAAAACGCAGCCAAGACGAGGACAACGAGGGGCCGTCCTCAAAACACAGCCGAGACGAGGACAACGAGGGGCAGTCCTCAAAACGCAGCCGAGACGAGGACAAGGACGGGCCGTCCTCAAAACACAGCCGAGACGAGGGGCCGTCCTCAAAACACAGCCGAGACGAGGACAACGAGGGGCCGTCCTCAAAACACAGCCGAGACGAGGACAACGAGGAGGACAAAGACAAGGACAAGGAGGACACAGGACTAAGGTTTGGATTCAACATAAAACTTTGATCTTAGTTCAAGAATTTGATTTGTTAAACCTTTTCTCTGAATGTTTTTAGACAAAGCCTGAAGATCCCAAGACCAGAGTCTAACCTGGTCCAGGTCCCGCCCCACAACAGGCAGGACTCAGGGTCAGGTTCCCGGAAAAGGGACAGAGAAGAGAAAGAGGAGGAAGAGGAGAAGAAGAGGGACAGGTTTGTGTTCAATATTCATTAAATTTATCAAACCTTTAGCTTTAGGTTTAACTTATGACTAAACCAGGTCTACAATTGGGTCTAAATCAAACCCAAATCTAAAAACTAAACAAGACTAAACCTGGTCTACATTTAGAGCTAAACCCAGCATTAAACCAGTTCAAACCCACGTCTAACCCTAGTCTAAACCTGTTCTAAACCCAAACTAAACCAAGACTCACTACAACAGCTTTAGTTTCAACTTAAGTCTAAACCAGGACTAATCTAGGACTAAACCTGGACTTTGAGGCAGCAACATTAAGATTAACTGATTTTGTTAGTTTTTCTGTCTCTAGTTCTTTGATGGTGATGAAGAGGAGAAGGTCCACCCCAAAACCAGACCAGGATGAGACCAGGGCCAGCCCCAGATAAGTCCTAAATCTGGGGCTGGATGTTATGTTCCCTTCCGTAGACCACACTAAGCATGGTTCTTCACTGCAGCTGTACTGAGTGGGGTCTAAAGGGAACACAGTGTCCATCCACAAGAAGAGACCGGGTCCACACAACACCCACACGTCCTCCCAACGACAAGACCTGCTGATTTTAAACCCCAGGAGCTCAGGAGGAGCAGGACACGGAGAGGGACAGTGTGTGTCCTGCTGTGGTTTTGAGTGTCTCAGATGCGAGAGTTAGGACGTCTCTAACTTCAGTCTCTGTCCGTTTGGACAAAGATCGCATGTCTCTTCAAACCATCAGGCTTCTGTCGACAAAAAGTGGACTTCACTGTAATCTTTTGTCGCTCAAACACTTGAATTAAGTCTAAACCAAATCTAAACCTGGACTTAACCAGGTCTAAATTTAGAGACTAGATTTTAGGAATGCAGCTCTGAAAAATAAATAAATAAAAGAGACCACTGGTGGAGAGCAAACCAAAACGCATAAAAGCTGTGATTCAAAATTAGGCTTATTCCACCAAATATTGATTTATGAACTCTTCCTAAGTTAAAACATTAGTATTGTGAATAGTGTAACTTATTTTCTTTCCATTATTCCAAGTCTGACAACATTTCATCTTTTTTGTTATTTTGACCACTTGTTGCTTTTGGAAAACAAATGCTCTAAAATTGGAATTTGGGAAAAAATGTTGTCAGTAGTTTGTAGAATATAACAAAAAATGTAATTTTACCCAAACACATACCTATAAATAGTAAAACCAGAGAAACTGATCATTTTGCAGTGGTCTCTTAATTTCCAGAGCTGTACATTATCCATCAGGACTAAAAGACTTAGTTTGAGGAATGTTTGAACGAATAAAGACGACATTGAACCCACGGCTTTGTCGACCAGAGACTAAAGAGACGTGAGCCGGCAGTAGCTCAGTGGGTAGAGCAGTCGTCTTTCAACCGGAAGGTAGGTGGTTCGATTCCCGCTCTCCCCACAGTTCATACATGAAAGTGTCCATCTTTGTCTAAACAATGTTTGTGTGTTCTCAGGGATCCGCTCCACCTTTCTCCTCTTCCCTTCACCTCATCACTGCCACCTGTTCCAAGCACCTGCTGCTTATTGCCGTCAGTGAGGTATTTAAACCTCTCCTGTCACCTCTTCTCTGCCACATCGGTCAGCATGCCTTGTGTGAACATCCAGCCTCTGTTCCAGCTCGACTCCAGCCTGTAGCTCAGCTATCCAGCTTCCTGTCCGTGTCTCTGTCTGGTTGTTTTAAATAAAGAAACACTTACCTTCACTTTCTTTGAGCATTTGAGTCCTCAGTCCCTCCTTACAATAAATTTAATCTGCAGTGACAGTCAAGCGTTTTTATTGGTAAGGTCAAATCCCAGAAACAGCCTACTGCCCTCACTCATGGTGCTCACATTAACTTGCAAAATGAACGGGTCTTGAAAAGAAAACACTATTAGAACTATAAGACAGTTCAGGTAGGTTTGTGCACACTTGAGTCCACCACTAGTCCTATTCTGATGGATTTCTGAAAGGTCAAAAAGCTTAAGTTTGTGGGCTTACAATTAGGCACTACTTTGCCAGAACAAAATGGAGCAGCAGTGGCACAGACAAAAAGCATTTTAAACAAACCTGAGAGTGTTTTTTATTTATTTTTATTTGCATTGTGGCCCATGGCCCACCAAAACATTTACATTTTGACCCTTTTGAAGTTTGGGCACGCCTGAACTAGACTCAACTAAACTCACTCTACAATTGAGATTGACCAGTCACTCTTTGCTAGATAGTTCTGTCAGTGAGATGGTGATTTTCAGTCGGTCTTGAGGTTTGTATCTTTTTTTACAGCCGGCCACTCAAGCTCAAAAACACTTACCTGTAGTCCCAGCCTTGTGTCACCTTTTGAGCCTCACTCAACTCCTGGTATTGGTCTTCTGTCATTAGGGATATTTTCAGTTTTTGTTTGAGCATTGTTTTTATGAGATACTAAGTCAAAATTATGAAAATATGAATATTATAAAAAAGAGAAACCTCAGGGAGAATCACAGAAGGAGGGATCCACTCCCGGGACGGACAGGCTGTGCAGGAACTAGAACAGTTATTTATTCATTCATTTTCTATCACTTGTCCCGTTAGGGGTCACAGGTGACTGGAGCCTATCCCAGCAGCTTTGGGCCTGAGGTGGGGTACACCCTGGACATCATTCACTCTCACATTCATTCACTAGGGACACTTTAGAGTTGCCGATTAACCTATACATAAATGTCTTTGGACGGTGGGAGGAAGCCAGAGTACCTGGGAAGAACCCACGGTAAGAGGTGGAGGACATGCAGACTTCTCACAGAAAGACCAGAGATGGCCGAGAATATTTGAGTCGGCCAGGTTTTGAACTCACAACCTTCTTGCTGTGAGGCAGGAGTGCTAACCACTCTGCCACGTGCACCCTGAACAGTTAAACAGTTAAGTTAGAACAGTTAAAAAAACAGAAATACTCAAAACATATTTACAAAAAAACATTTATATTGACAGTGTCCAGTGTCCACTCTGTGTGTGTGTGTGTGTGTCTGAGTGTGTGTGTGTGTGTGTGTGTGTGTGTGTGTGTGTGTGTCTGAGTGTGTGTGTGTGTGTGTGTGTGTGTGTGTGTGTGTGTGTCTGAGTGTGTGTGTGTGTGTGTGTGTGTGTGTGTTTGTTTGGGTGTGTGTGTGTGTGTGTGTTTGTTTGGGTGTGTGTGTGTGTGTGTGTGTGTGTGTGTGTGTCTGAGTGTGTGTGTGTGTGTGTGTGTCTGAGTGTGTGTGTGTGTGTGTGTGTGTGTGTGTGTGTGTGTGTGTGTGTGAATTTGTGTGTGTGTGTGTGTGTGTGTGTCTCTGAGTGTGTGTGTGTGTGTGTGTGTGTCTCTGTGTGTGTGTGTGTGTGTGTGTGTCTCTGAGTGTGTGTGTGTGTGTGTGTCTCTGAGTGTGTGTGTGTGTGTGTGTGTCTCTCTGAGTGTGTGTGTCTGTGTGTGTGTCTCTGAGTGTGTGTGTCTGTGTGTGTGTGTGTGTGTGTGTGTGTGTGTGTGTGTGTGTGTGTGTGTGTGTGTAAGGTGGATGGGACCTCAGCCAACATTCAGGTAGAACAGAGGTGGGGTCCTCGTACTGGTGAAGAGTGTCCATTTAGCTGAAGCTTTTATATATTATATATATTTATATATTGTCAATCAAAGCATGTTATTTGGAAGTATCTATAATTGTTGTAATAAATATTTTTTTTTCTAAGGTTTCAGGGTCATAGCTTTGATCCAAATGTTAATAGTCACTTGAAAAGTCGAAGAGGTTTGGACTCTGGTAAAAGTACTCCGGTATTGAAAATCTATGAGGGCAGTACTAAGACCTCAGTGCAAGTCTGTGCTCGTCCACCAGAGGGCAGACTTGGTCTAATCATGAGCTATATTAGAAATGTAGTGACATCCAGTTAAGGATTGTATTGGAAGCTGTTGGAAACAATGGGCTTCAGGTGGAATTACACCCTGATCTGAACTTAGATAAAGATTACCTTACTTCAACAAATAAATCACATGAACACATTTAGACTGATTAGAAACCATTTTCCTATATTTTGTCAGTAGGAGACACGTAAAAGCCTGTATAATTTGTTATATGAATGATTGGCAGATATTGGAGGTAAATTTATTGCAGGATGGAGCATAACACGTGTTTTTTCATCTTAACAATAAAGCTGTACAACACCTACTGTGGCAGAGAACACAGAGAAACAAGATTTTAAAGTGTGTTTTTATCCTTCATTAGACAAACAGACAATAAGCAGACAAGAAACATGGGACCGAGAAAAGGGGATGACATAGAGCAAGGCCTGATTTTTGTGGTATGCACTCAAACAGACGAGTCACAGAGACACCCCTGAGAAAAGTTAGCATTTAGCATTTTAATATAATTTTGTTCAATGTGTTTCTGAAATTAACACTGGGTCAAAGGCAGAAAGTTGCTGATGAGTGCTGTCTCTAAAAAATGTTTGCTTCTTTTAACTTTCATTCCCAAAGTTATCCAGAGTTAGAATAAGACTGAATGGTTTTCCTGAGATCATTAAATGACATATTCTTAAGGTCAAAATGCACATTACTACTTTTTGCTACCTTTATTCACGACTCTTTTCCAAACAACGGCATGGTGTTCTAAAAAAGCAAAGCCACAGTTTCCAAACAACACCAGGACATTTTCGTTTCCCGAGTAACTGTTGTAAATAAAGACAAGCAGTGATGCCACACACCGAGGAGAAAGCCAACAGGTGCATCACACCTGGAGTGAACCTGGACTGTGGGATACTAATTTCAACATAGTTCCCAAGAAAACATACTACTAAGGCCCACAAAAGATCGGAAACCGAGCCAGAGTTAACCGTGGACGCAGGATGTTTGCCCCGAGGAGAGTCTCTGATGCCAATAATACCCCAACAAAGGTTAGCAGAGGAGGCGAGCTGCAGTTTTAAGATGGAAAGAGCCGTCCCGAGCCAGCACAGAAGGAGTGGACCGTATACATTCGGGCCCTGTTCCTGCGCCGCGGCCTCCTCAAGCCTGTCATTACACTTCTCTGGTACAAACTCTGGTTTAGGAGGAATGTCTGCGCCACAGTCACTGTCTGAGTCACAGCTCTGAGCCCAAGTCCAGGCCACACAACTTAAAAAGAGCCGGACCAGCTGTTTTAGTGCTGCACTTTCTACTTATGGAGCTGTCTAGAGTTTAGTGCCTCCAATAGCTCAAATTCATTCTTGTACACAGTAAAAATACTATTTGGTCAGTGGTTTGTATTGGTAGAGCTAAAGTTAAAGGCTGTTGGAATATCTTTCTGTCACAGCAATTTCCACTCAGGAGAAAAATCTTAATTATTTATCAAATACGGAGCAAGCTTCACACAACACTTTTTTTCTCTGATTGGTTGTAGGGCTTTTTAATTCCATCCATCCATCCATCTTCTACCGCTTATCCGGGGCCGGGTCACGGGGGTAGCAGTCTAAGCAGAGATGCCCAGACTCTTCCGGGGGACACTGAGGTGTTCCCAGGCCAGCCGAGAGACTTTGAACACTTTTTTCTTGGAAGTCTAAAACAGAGCCTTTAAAATTATGACTTTTGAAATACTTGTTGTGTACGTGTCAAACAAGACTTTCTCTACTTAATGTACAACAATACAAGGTGTAATGAAATAAACACCAACACAGAAAGGGTGTTTAAATAAATGTGAGAAACTTAGAATAAAACAATGTCTATGATTAATAATAATACTGGGTTCGATATATATAGTGCTTTTTTTAAATCTGTCAAAACTCTTTACAGAATCTGTTGTTATTCCAGAACTTGGTCATTAAAAGGAGAGTGTATTTTATGACGATTGAACACACAATTATTATGAACAATACTAAATTATCTCATGATATCAGTGAATGAACACTAGCATGAACATTTCCCATAAGGCTTTGCAAAATAGGGATGTTACTGACTATGATATTCGTTTTTTTAAGACCAGTGCTTCACGTAATGGTGGAAATGCTGTCTCCGTTTAATTCGACATAAAAAATCAGCTCAAGGCCTGAGAGAGAGATTTAATGTTATAAATTGTCCTTTTCCTAGTAACAAAAGATTATTCTAATGGAAGTAGTGATGGTAAATAGGAGTCAGGAAATAAGAAAAGGCTAATATGAGCAAACCATCTTTACACAATATTTTACAAAAGTGGATGAACTAAATCCATTTTAGCACGAGGTCTATAAAACCCACAAATTCCAAACGGGTCTACATTTCATAAAAACAGAGTGGTGCATGTCTATGTGTATGTGTGTATCTGAATGTGTATTAAATATATTAATAGCGAACACTGTGTGATGTGATCCTTCACTGGAGACACAGGACCTACCACCTCTGGAGTTTAAAGACATTTCTCTCGACTTGTTTGGGTTTGTCTCGCTGCGCTCACCCGGATCTCACTCCTGGCTGCGTTTTAAATAAAGTTTTATTCCTTTACCACTTGATGATTCTGGCATTGGTCGTGTTTTGTGGACAGAGTCTAGGGCGGTGCACTTCCTCTGGCATTCCTACAGAGGCAAGCAGGAAGGAGCTCAGCGAACCGGGCAAAAGGAGCAAAGAATAGACGAGGTGCAATAAAAAGAGGGAAAACGGGGAATGAGCCAATGTATGAGCACTTAGAGATGGACAAATTATTGTTGTATTTGCATTAACAAGAACGCATAATGAGATGAAAGGACTACAATAATTTAGGAACAGAAGATGGTCATAATGGATTTCCTTCACTAATCTTACTTCCAGAATTTAAAAATATTCTGATGAAACTAAATGTTGTGTTTCCCTTAAAAAGTACAATCAAAGGAGTCCAAATATCCTGAAAATGCTATGTGTGATGTATCATATAGATTTAAAAAAAATTATAATTTAAATAAAAAGTGCTGCTCTGGGAAACCTTTTATATCAGTTTGTACCACAAATGTTCTCAGTCAAGCTGAAACAAGATGCTCATTTAAAGAAAGGACCTTGTTAATGAATTCTAAAAGCTCCAGCAGGGGTTCACGTTGATATATGGTAATTCAGAGTTCTGCTGTGTCCAGGGTTGCCACAGGTGCCATTCGGTGTTGATAAATCCAATTCATGTCCAATCATTATAAGTGTAAAAATAAAAAAATAATGCTTCTCCTCTTAGCTTTTTATGTTGAGTTACAAAATGCTGAAAAACAGAAATATCAGTTTAACAGAAATATCTTTAATTCATAAAAGATTTACAGTTATTTTACATATGACACATAGTATTTAAGAAAACATCTTTGACACACTCTTATGTTTATGATACTGTAATATAGACAAACACTTTCAAAAATACATCTCTATTAAGCTTTTGAATATTTGCATTCATACAATAAGTGGAAGAATTACATTCCCTTTTTTTTTTGATTTGTCTCTTATGTACAGCTCTATGTACACTGTGCTTGTTTGTCTGGCAAACAACCGCTTTGTAAAAACAAACACCACATACACAACACAACACGTAAAAGTCATTCACACACGGTTTTTTTTGGATCCTGCTGAAGAGGACAAGGCCACTGTGTCATTAGTGTTACTGCAATGTACGGCGGACATTTTGGCTCAAAGGTAAGGCACTTCCTTTAGAGCACATCACAGGTGTAAGGCATCAAGGTAAAGTGCACATGACTGTCTTTGGTTTAATAGTTATTGCCCTGTTTTTGTTTTAAAGGTCATCTATTATGCTTCATTGCTTCCTTTAATTACTTCAGTAACTTCTTTGTCGTCTAAAAGGTCTAAAAAGGTCCCAAACTGAAGCCTAGTGAAGCATTTTTTTCTCCCAAAAATTTCAAAGAAGGCCTCTGAGTATTCTTAGGCAGAAATTTTACTCCACAAAAAGGCAAATGTTTCAATCCGGCCAAGAATGTGTGTGTTCTTAAGCATCATTGCCTAGTCCCAGACAGTTACTGGCTGCTGGCTACGCATTGCAAGAAAGAACGACAACGGAAAAAAATACAGTCTGTGCTTCAAAAAAAAAAAAACATGTTCTGATTTTAAACATCTATTATTAGTATTAGACCTATAAACCCATAATGTGGCTTGAAAGTTTATCAGCACTGCTTCGCCATGACTTCTTTTTGTATGTAATGACTGTAGACTAGGCAACAATGAGATTCACAGCTCCCCTTGTGGCCTGGCTGACATAGTGCAGCGTTATTCTTAGCTAAGTGCATCTGTGTGAATGCATATTGTTTAGGTTGTGCTACTTCCCAGTGTTTTAAAACCAACAAAAGCACAAAATATGTGGCCTTTAAACATGACCTTTTGTTTGAAATACTGTCTCTTTGGAAGCTTCCAGTTTACTTTGGCTTGAGTTATTTGGCTTCAGATAAAGGCATTTGGTTCAGAAAAATGCAAAAGTATAAAATGACACTGCGACTCATCAGGACGTGGCTCAAAGTCCCGGGACGCAGGAGATCAACTCCTCGTCATCTAAAAGTCTGTAAGTGCCCCGTGTTAAAACATGTCCCTCTGAACGTGGGCCGACTGCTGTCACTTCTCGTCGGTAACGGAGCACTCCACGGCGATGATGTCCTGTAGCTCTGTGATTTTGGTCTCCGCTGGGATCTCCACTTCAATGGGCAGCTTCAGTTCCTCAGGGATCTTCTCGGCCGACGAACTGCGACTCGACAGTTTGTCCAGCTCGTCCTCCAACTCGGAGACACGCTCGGCCACGCAGTGAGCCGTCAGCCGCGCCTCAGGGTCGTGGTCCCAGCACTCTTTGATGGTGGTGCAGATTACAGCGACACCCTGTGGATACAATATGATCCAGTACTTTTAAAAAAAATCAAATCAACATGTCATTTATTATGCACCAGTTCTTTTGTGACTTTGTTCACAGTTCCAAGGACAAACTGCAATAAAGAACATATTTTTTTATTTTATTTAAATAAAGGATAAATGAAAAAAAAAATATGTTAATAAATATGCACCACAGTTTTTGTTGTAATTTATTTATTATTTTTATTTAATTCTCCTGGCCCTATGCGTGGGGGGGACTATTGCACATGCTTTTGGTGGTAAACTGGGAATTAAACCCCGGACTCTGCCAACGTGCCACAGTTAGACTGAGGACTAGAAAACTAAACTCCAGGATTATATCGTAGCACTAATTCTGTGGAGGTTCTCTGTCAGCCAGGACAAAGTCAAGAAAAGGTTTTAACAAAAGCGTAAAACTTATTATCTGACGCTGTTGAAACCTTTTCTTGATCTTAGTACTAAGAAAGTTTGGGTTGGGTCATTTCAACAAATTTACGTAAGAAAGGTGTGTAATTGTGTATATTCCATTCAAGAATACTTACTACAAAATATTTTCCTGTCTAACCAAACATTAGCAAACCTGGGCACATTAATGAACTACCGTGTGCATGTGTGTTGGTAAATATGTATGTGTGTGTAAATGGGAAAACAGGTGTCAAATTATTATTATTTTTTTTTTTTTTTACAATCTGACTGTCCTTATATTTTTTTATTGTTGATATTGTCAATTGAAACCTATATCAATAATTCTCAGTTACAATCTGACAGCAATAAGTTACACATTGCAGGACTGCAGGTGGGCGTTAGTAAGTGATAAAAACATGGTGAACTACAGAATAATAAGTGAGTTTAAACAGCACAAACATTAATACATCATTACTACTGTATCTCACCTGGTGCCTGAGCCAAGAGTCTGGGATCTCGGGCCGGCCTCTGTCCCGCAGCACGTTGTCCTTCATGCTCTCCACACAGGGGTGCTCTCGGACTTTCGAGCCGTACGCTGGCTCATACTCCTTCACCTCTGCAACACAAAACACACACCTGTTACACACCACTATACCCATTATCTCTGTGTGATTCTTACAGTGACTTGTCTCTTTATGAAGGTAGTGCGTTACAGTTTAACCACAGAGGAAGAAGACATAAGGAAACAGGTGCTGTGCCATGTGTTAATGTGATAAAAGTGCAAATGTTTCCCACTCTGAGCTCATTCTGCTCCAAAACCACCATCTTACCATGGGCACAACTGCAGACGACCATTAGAAATAACACAAACAGCATGATGACTAACTGGGACAGGGCAAAGATTTGATCGATGAGTGTTTTTAAGAGCCACCAATCAGACTCAGCTCACAACGAATTAGCTCCAACCTCAACATCTGAGCCTCACTGTCGTTTTCTGTTCTCTTCTCTGGTGAAAAATTAGCAGGGAAAAGCAGAGACATAATTTTGAGACCATGAAAAATGAAAAACAAAGTTCTGGGATGGAGTCCAGACCTCATGAAACTGGACTCACAACAGCTGCAGTCTGTCTCCGAACACAAGCCGCTCACAGTTGCTGTAAAATGAGACACTTGTCTCTGGGACGACTGAGCCAGAAAGTGATGAGATGCAAATATTTAACAAATACTCATCAGACGCAGACAGAGAGATGTCAAATATTAACTTTAAAATATTATCTTTTAATACATAAATGTTTACCCAGTGTTAAAGTCATTTGGAGTGGGGTTGTTTTATAAAATTTAATTTTTAAAAAGATACGTTTTTTCCCAAAATTTAAGGTAATTCATTTAATTAATTTGAGTTTGAATGTAGCACACATTTGAAAAAAAAAAAAAAAAAAAAAATATATATATATATATATATATAGGAGAAAGGCATATACAGTATATATATATATACTGTATATGCCTTTCTCCTAGTTTACCCTTGGTCAATACCAGGTTTAGCTGTACTTTAGCCCTGGTTTAGACCCGGTTAACCCTAGTTTAGTCCGTGTTTAATACTAGTTTAGCTTGGGTCTAACCCTAGTTTAGTCCTTGTTCAGTTCGGGTTTAAACCTAGTTTAGCCCGGGTTTAACCCTAGTTTAGCCCTGGTTTAAACCTAGTTTAATCCTGGTTTAACCCTAATTTAATCCTGGTTTAACCCTAGTTTAATCCTGGTTTAACCCTAGTTTAATCCTGGTTTAACCCTAGTTTAATCCTGGTTTAACCCTAGTTTAATCCTGGTATCCTGTTAAATCCAAGATCAGCCTTACTCCTGACACAAGGCCTTATTAAACTGATTGTTAATGTCCTGCTAATGTTGGTGTGTGTGTGGCTTTTGTTAAAGTTTTTTTTCGGCTGGAAGGTCAAATTATGGGTCAAACTAACACTAACAGTATAGTTAGTTAATCAATTTCTACTTTAGGTTAATAACTGACAAAAGTTAATGCCAAGATTCCTGACATAAAAATCCAACACCTTTAGCAAACACTGGAGGTAAAAACAACACCTTTAACTGGGCCAAAAACCTCTGACACATTTATTCTCGAGGGAAGTGGCTCTCTGTAACAGCAGTGCATTTGAATTCATGTAAATCATTCTTGGTGAGGGGCACAGTGAAGTGAAATGTCCGCTTGCTGCAGCAGTTTCGTATAAAACTGTGTGGTCTCCGAGGCAGGAAGTGGGATTGTTGGAGCAGGAAGCTCTGGGGCTGGGATCTGGGCCTGTTACAGAGGAGCTGACTCTACAGCTCTGCACTTCCTGTTTTGGACGGGTGGAACTTCCCTCCGTGGTTTTTTAAATCTTTGAAACCACAGCCCAGTTTGATACCCAGCTGCTTATTTATTTATGCCAGGCCTGGCATTGTTCTCTGTTCAGGTCTGTGTAGGTCTTCTGCAGAGTCGGGTTAGGTATAACACATTTGTCCTAGAGCCAGGGAAACTCAACTACAAGGCTTAGAAACATGAGGTAAAACACAAATGCTCTCAAATAGCTTATTCTTCTCTGAGATTGCTGCAAAATGACAACATTAAAAACACTGCACCCCAGAGCCATGGTTCTACACAAATTAAACCCAAACCAACATCCAGGAAAGTGTATCGCTGCCTGTTCTTTACATTAACAACCCTTTAATAAGAGACTTGTCTGTCACAAAAAGTTTTGCAGGAGAAATATAACTCCATCAAAAGACCCAAGATTTAAACATTATAGTGTAAGTGTTTAGATTTAGATGAATTATTTTCTTTTTGTATTGATATTTGTCCTAAACCTGTACGTAAAGCATTAAAGATATCTACTAATATTTGAAAGATTTATTTCTCTCCAGGAAACCATCTTTGTATTAATAAATAATTCATTGTATCAGTTTAGAGCAACATTACATACATTAGATTGAAGTATTGGGCTGAATTGGCCATAGAGCAAACCTGGCTCATGTTCTTGAGATATTTCTGGGGCATTAGTAGAACAGATGTGGGGCCTGTCATTTCAGTCTGTATCAGGGGCGTGGTCCACGAGAGCAGCTGGGTTTGAAAGCAAACAGAGCCTCGGTCAGCCTCACTCTTAGCCTTTGGTTGACTGTAGTTTAAACTCTGCTTTTTCCAATCTCAGAGCGGAAAACCCTTTAGGACAGCTTCCTTCTGAGATTATCTGTCTGAGACCTCTGTGGCCTGGGGTTAGCACAAACATTTACGATCTAGGATCTGGGACAAAAACATTGCCCAAACTGGTTTTGAACTTTTATGAACTGTGAACAAATTAAACTATGTGTTCTGTTTACGCTTAAATGTTAATTATTATGAATTTTCAGGACTTGTACATACGTCTTTATGTTGATAATTGATAGATACAGATTGTGCGCTGTCCTTGACCTCACTTAATACGGTACAATTTCATCTTAATGAGTTATTTACTCATATTGCTCTAATGGAGGAGCTGTTGATACTGTGCGTCAACCCTGTACCCTCAGTAAAACTTCTATTTATTTGCACATTTTTATGTTAAGTCTACTGTTTGTATATTGGCTACATGCCCACTAAGGGCTGAGCAATGTGCTGTGTTGCTTCTCTGTCTCCGGCTTATATAACAATTATAGTTGACACATGGTAGTATTTATTGGTAATATCACTGGTCGGCAGGAAGCCATTCACAAATGTGATTGAGAACCTCAGAGTTTTTTTTTTTTTTTTTACTTGCTTTAAGATTGGTAAAATGGTGCTAATTTAAAATGTAGACAACCGAACGATGAGATACGATGAGCAAAATCTACTGTCAGCTATTGAACTTGGGACTGTTGTGAGGCAACATTGTGACCCACCTCGACACCATACATCTAAATGTGTTTATGTGTATGTGTGGGCCTTTCAGTGTCTTTTTGTCGAGGTCACAGGTTCAGGGAGCACACAGGTTTTCAACTGACTTCTTCACTGATCCAACACTTTGGCCTCCTCATTTCAGATTTTACTTGATGTATTTATTTATTTATTTATTAATCCAGCATTTCTTACTCACACGCAAACCCTTAAGGCGAATACTTACGTTTACAAACAAAAACCCTGGGAAACATTGGGAGCCGAGCTGAACCCTGGAGATAGTTGAGGTTTAAATTCCTGTGGCGGCGGCTTTGTGGCTAACACATTAGGGAGCTGTGAAAGTTAAATGTCACTGCTGCCAGTCGGGGTTTTAAGAGAGAGAGAAAGAGAGGGAAACGCCTTGGATTTAAGCAGAAAACTGAGTCCGAGTCATGCCTGGGCTTGAAAATAACTAGAGCACCATCTTGTAAAAAGAATTAGCAAGTGTAGCTAATTTAATCATTAAGTCTTGCATTTATTTTCCCTGACCTCAGAACCGTTGACGTCACAATAACTTAAAGCATGGTTTCCTGTTTGTCTGACTGCGTTTTTCTTTTTTCTCTCTATGGTTCGACACCTGTTAGAAGCAGCTGATGATTAAATTGTCATCTTTTGCAACTGATGCTAACCCCTTTTTTTAGCCTGCAGCTGCTCTATAATCTTTTTTTTGACTTTTTAAAATGGGAAATAATTGCCTCATTTCCCCAAACTATTCCTTTCACTTCGAGCGACAATTCCTCTTTAGACATTGCCAAAGTCTGTCTCCCTTCAAAGGCTCTGAAGGTTTGGCCCACACTCTCCGTGTCGCTCCATTACCCAGAGTAACCTTTAGCTCAGGCCACGCCCTTCAGGCTAAATCAGGCTACGTAAATAAAATGCACTATAACCGACCACGACAACAAAGCGGGCCAGTGTTTCTATGCACCGTTGTTGTTGTTGGGGTTGGAGACACAATCCCAAATTGAGACGTAGAGACCGAACTGGACGGGGGCCCCTGTCTGTCTACCTCTTCTGGTTTGTGTCCATGAGGCGAACGTCTGAAATACACACAGATACAAAGACAAATACAGCGGCAGGAATGTGACCGTCTCTTTCGAAATGTCTCGGGTTGAAACGAGAGGAGGTGGACCGTTGCTCTCAGGGGAGCAGCGGTCAGACAGAAGCGTGTCTGATGCTATTTGTGTTGGGTTTTCAGGCTTAGGGGTGTTTCAGGGAAGAAATTGTTTTGGTGTTTTACACAGGCCTACTTCCAGCTGTGGGAAACAGAAAGATTTTAGGAACATTGTAGGTCCATGGGTTTGATTATTAACATGTCTTAGTGATGTTGTGTGGGAAAGAGAAAACAGTCAGTAGAAGCTATAGTCACCAGTGAAGTATTTATAATTCCTTACATTACCTTAAAAACAGCACAGTTAAAGTGCTAAATGTGATATGAAGGCTCTTCTGTCGTTGCCAAAGGGACATGTACTGACTGATTTTATTTAAGTTTAACTCTGCCACCTAAAGGGAAATACTTTGATGTAAAACATTTTCAAGTTGAATGTTGCATACACTTAATCTACTGTAGCTTTTCTCCGGCACACAGACGCAGCATTGATCTTAAAGCCCGCCCTGCATAATCTTTGCCAGCAGAGGGCGCTCTCTCTGTGCCGCCATCTCTATTCACAAATAGAGAAGTTTAAGACGGCAAGTTTGGAAGAAATAACACGTCTACTAAAACTCATCTTTTAAGCTTTTGTCATACTTAGCTTGTTTAAACAGACAACAGAAGAAAACATTGACTCTTTTGTGTTACTACACACTGTGTCAAGATAAGAAGCATATTTATTTGGACTACTTTGAAGCGCTTAAGCTCCTTATCCACTGAACACACAATCTCAGCTCATCAGGTACAGTACCCCTTCACTCTGTTGATTTCCTGCCCAAACAAGGGCATTGGTGAGTTTGCGTCCCGCACATTTCAGACATTCCTCGGATTCCCGCCACAGACCTGGAGCTGAGGTGAAGGTGCAGTCCGACAAACAACAGCATTAGCTTTTCTGTTGACACACACACGAACCCCTAAGCCTCCACATAACAGGAAACAGCCCGAGTCCTGTCTGCAGTATGTAGGTCACACACATGTATTGTATCAGAAATGTACCTGTGGCTCACTGTAATGTCTGCTGCTGAACCTTCAGTGTCAGGCAGAGGTTAAGCCAATACTGACAAAAGACTAGACTGATGCAAACCCTCTTATGAAACAAGATTAGCTCATGTTAAAACACTGAAAAAAATACTGCAAGACACTAGACATCAGACACACTTTCATGTTTTACTGTTTTTGTAACACAACATGCTACATAGGTAAAAGGGGGATCCTTAAAAGAACAAATAAACAACAAAAATGAGCAGACCTGGGTTTAAATTAACCAACACTGACGATAGAGTTGGTAGTTCCTAGTCTCTAGTCACAATCACAAACAGCCTAATAATGACAAGAGTCAGTTGGGTGACCAGATCATAACAAACCAAATGTGGGACAACAACTCAAGAGGTAGGGCTAGAGGTAAAGGTAAGTTAGAGAATTGTGATTAGGCATTATTTTTTTCTTCCTCTGCTGGTTCTGTTAAATGGGTTGAATAAAGAGAATGTATTTCCCTACTTAGAACAATCTATATAAAAATGTATTTGTAATGATATTTAAGTACAAAGCCTACAGATGTTTCCATGCTATTTTCTGCACTCCACTTTTCACCAAACAATGACTTCACTTCCTGTCACTGAGCTGCTGCTAGGTTTGTTGTTACAGCTCTACAAATGTGTCGTCAGTGAGTCATCCCGATGGATTTCCCTCCCTGTGTTTGTGTCACAGCATGACCTCATCACATCCCCACTGCGGCTAAATACTTACTTTTTAACTTACTGATTATTTGTTTGTTTGTGTTGGTTTGGGTGAGCTGTGCACTGACCTCCGATGGCCTCGCAGCGGGACGTCATCTCCCACAAAACCAGGGCCAAAGAGTAGATGTCTGTCTGTTTGAATGACTCGATGTTCTCCAGGTTCAGTCGGGCCTCGAGGACTTCAGGGGCCATGTACCGCGCTGTGCCCACCTGCAGCACAGAAAAAGCACAAAGCGGGTCAACAACCACAAAGTACAATATATTTATACACACATGATTTTAGCCTCTTTTTCAAAGTTCAGAGTTTGCCCAAACACAGAAATTGTACATATACGATACAAGCTCTTGTGAAAGTGTGTTTTTGGTCGTGGGTATACTGTCCGGTCTGCTATGTCTAAGGCTGTAGATCTTGTGTTTTGTTCAAACAAGTGCGTGGGCTGGGTGGTTCTTTGAGGATGGACTGGGCTTTCTTTTTGCAGCACTGAGTGTAAAGTGGGTCCACAGATAGTATTTGATGATTTAAAGTCATACTTTACTCAAGCTTTTCTCAAACAGCCCAATGGCACAACCTCTTTCCGAGGATACCTTTACATCTGTCCCATGATCAAGCACATTAAACACTTTAAACACTGCACGCTTCTTGTGATAAGAATCCACATTGTTTATACACTATGCATAGTGTATAAACAATGTGGATATCATTCATTCATCAATTTATTAATCATTTATGTGACTGAGACAGAGCACGATGTCAAGGGTTTTCATAGATAATGTGATGTTCCAATGAATAAAAGCAGCAGTTGGATGTTTTGTATTGTTTTTGCTCTTAAAAGTTGTGCCAAAACCCCTCTAGAGAGTGTTCTCTGCTGAAAAGATGGACCGACTACAAGACACAAACGCTTTTGCTTTTGTCAATGTGAGTACTAAACATTGGACAGCAGGGAAGGGGGAAAGTTGCATTTTGGCGTCTTTAGTAGTAGGTGACCTGTCAGATTTTAGTTTTTTTACACTTCTACAATTTGCTTTTAAACTGTACACTAGTGATGGATGGGTAAAGAAAATTTCACTTTATTTGCATGGGGTGGGTAATTAAAAAAAAAAAAACATTGCTTTTTAAATGTTGAAAATGTTTATCACAATCTTATCTTGTTATTAATATGACCGTGCTGGTTGCAATTGTCCATAAGCGTGGTGGTTGTTGCCAGTTTACAGGACGATGTAATCCAATGGCTGTTTTCAAGCACTTTTAGGCTGAAATAAAGCCTTTTCGTTTACATTTATATGCATAGTATGTCTATTAAAGCCAAATAATGTCATAAAACCGTGGCCTTACTGCTGTACACAATGATTTTTTGCAGTACTACCGATGGCCACTGGTTGGGCTCAAGTGAGTGTTACAGGTCTAGAGCTTTTGTAACTATATAGATTGAAATATCTCTGAATGAAAACACAACAGAATGCAATAATAGGTCCTTCCAATGTTTTCTGTTACACTTACCGTTATTAAATCCAGATTATACATGTTGGATTGATTCATAAATCATCTGTTGTGATACATTACACTGCACACAACACTGTGAAGGCATTCATCTGTTTAACAAGGATTTACATTACACACATCAAACCCTAGGCTGAGTATTATGAAATATGACACCCCAGGTTTAGACTCAAATAGCTCCCACACATGTTGCATAGATTTGCTCCAATTTGCAAGATATATAATGTAAGCTATTAGAAGACTTTGGGGAAACTTCTAAGTGTTGGATAGGTTTGAGTAATGACTGCAAATACAGCAGATTTTAAATTACATAAGGGTTTTTTGTTTCACACAGTCACATAGCCGGTGTGGATGTGTTGAAGTGTTGCAAAATGTGTGAAACAACCACATGTTGCTATAACCACCTATTATTTATAAAAGACTTAGTTTGAAATTTGTAGCACAGAGCTTATATAATGTCAGTAATACAAAAGAATTACGCATATATTTATTTATACACACACTGTACATTGTTCTTAGAGTCATGAGGAGTGTTGATTTGTGTCCAATAAATAATTCTGTGTGGGTTTTAAATGCATAGAAACCACACTAACACTTTATGAAAACTTCATAATAGCAAATTACGCTGAGGAAATTCCCAGCTCCTCATTATAACCTGAAAACAAATGTAATAGTTTTACTCTTGACAGATTTTACTGAATAAGATGACTCGTTGTGATTCCTTTAAAATGTCTCTTGTTCCAGTCAAAAAACTGTATTATTTTTAGCATTTATCATTTACATCCACAGACACAGAACATGAGAAAAACTACAATCAAACACTACTCCACATGAAAAAAACAGAAAACTTAGGAGCTCTGAAAGTTAAATATGTTGTAGACAACTCATTTTTTTCATATCCTCTCATGTTAACTCTTCACAGACGATGATAGAAGTACTCTAACTAAAGTGAAACAGCTGATAAGTATATGTTTACATTACTTTACACACAGAGGTGGGATACTGTCTGGAAAGAATAATATGACAATGAACAAATCTGTGGAGGTTCTTAGTCATCCAGGACATCGGGAAGAAAAGGTTAAAGGCATCTGGACGTAGGTCTCAAGGTAAAGAGGTTTTAGTCCTCTTTCAAGAAACATTTCAATTCAGTGTTCAAAGCTCAAAATTGAAAATGCGTTTGCTTTAACCTTTTCTTGACAATTTACAAAGTTTAGTTAAAGTCTAGCAGAGATGGAGTACTCGAGTCCTGGAGTCAATGCATGTTTTTGTGACTCGACTCGAGGGTAGGCCTCAAGGACTCGAACTTGCTTTTTTAATGGCTCGGACTTGAACTTATCCTAATGTTTTGTCTACTGTATACATGAATTTTGTTTGGTCCCTCTTGGTTTGATTTCCAGGAGGTGGGACTAGTACACATACAGCCAATCAGAATTCAGAGAACAATACCAACATTTGTACCACCAATCATTACAATTATTAAACAATTATTTTAGAAAAGGCGTATAATGGTTGGTTGTATTGAACGTGAGGGAAGTTGCGTTTAAATTGCAGTCTTTGTAAAACAAGGGTAATTCTTCCTGTTTTACGTCACACTCATAAGAAATATACGTACATTTCAAAAATCCATTATTAAAAAATAAATAATGTATCTTTAAATTAGCTATTATTTAGTGCCACAACATTACAACAAAAGATCCCAAGGCCTCTTCGAATCCATCTGAGGTTGTGTTTCCTGTATTTTGTCTGTATTGTTTAAAACTGGTCAACAATATACTTTTTCAATTCTGCACTTTTAACCCCAAAAACAAACCACCACAAGCAAGGATCAACTTTTTTAGTGTTTTTTATCATGTCCATATACCATTCATTCGGTGGCACCTCTAAATTTACATTTATTAAAAACACTGCCATTATAACAAAAAGAACTTTATAAAAGAACATCCTGAGAGCATGTACTGATCTGCTGCAGGTTAGACTTGTCACCTGTCGCGCTGTTGTACTTTCAGATCTAGGCCTGACTCATTACTCATGACGTGACACAGACACAGACATCGAGAGCCTGAGAGACACTGGGCCCAGGGGATGGTGCATGTCCCAACAAAGACCTTCCCCCCTTTATCCCCTCACAGCTGTCTGTCTCTGTCAGATATCATGTCAGCAAACAAGGTGTATCCCATCAAAACACGCTCAGGACATGCCGGGGAAGAAGGCAAAACAAACACAGAGAGCTTATTTCTTCCTTGAAAAACTAAGCCAAATCCTTTTTAATACAAGGCTTTGATTCCAAACAGTCAGTTTCCATAACAGCTGCTTTTTATTTAAAACCAACAACTTGTAGAAACAGAGATTTGGGATTAATTTGAGCTAAATACAATGTCCCAGGTTTGGGAATATTATGTCTATCGTGTCAAACTCAAAGTCCACATGCCAAATTGGAAGCCACTTTTGAAAGTTTTAAGTGGGCCACAACTGGACCGTAACTGGAAACACCAGTCATTTCCATCACAACAGATAAGCTTTCTTCCAAGATGGCCACCGGTGCATTCAAGTGTTCGCAGGCCTGGCTAATTCCCTTGGGCCTTGTCTAAAATCTTTTTGAAACAGCTGCATCTACCGCTTCATGGATCGTTGGAATTACATTTTTGAAGTAAAAAGATTGCATGTAAAAGAGCTCGGTGCTGTAGTAATGTTATGTAACTGTCGCTGACCTGTCCACTGTTGGCGAGGTCGTCCACAGACAGACAGCTGTCCAGACGCAGAGCCAGGCCAAAGTCACACAAACAGCACGTCAGGTCGTTCTTCACCAGGATGTTCGAGCTCTTCAGGTCTCTGTGCACGATCGCCACCTACAGAGACACCACAAGGTTATTAAACTGAAGAGGAAGACAGCAAAGTCAAAAGCTCATCAGAAATAGAGCAAATGAAACAGAAAATGGAGCAAATAAACATTAACATTGAGGCAGATAATGTTTGAAAGTTCACAAAATGCCCCTAATGTGTTCAACCTTTCTTTAGAGAAAACCGAAACAGTCACATGATACAAGTCATGCATCCATATTTAATCATTTATTTAGTTACATTATTTATACAGATATAGCACAAATAGATTTAGGCTATTAAAAAAATAAAATAAAAAGGTGTAGAAGCAGTGAACAAAAGAAAGATTTCTATTTTTGATCATATTTATTCTTTTAGATGTTTGCAAGTGCAACATTTTGAGTCTGAATCCTTGCATCAGGAAACACTTCATGAATCATACGCCTCTCTTGGCCTTTAAAAGAGATTTTTTCTCCACTCAAAAAACGTGCACACATGAAATGAAGCATGTTACTCTGTCTCCAAAAAGTCTCCCAATACTAAGGATTAAACGTTTCCCCCCAGGTCCCAGGAGGATAAATTAGACAAAATATAAATAAAAAAAACACATTATGGTTCAGTTAAAATGATCAAACCTTTGGCCGTCCACAGGGCAGACGGTCACTGTGAAGGTGGGCAACAGCTCGGGCCAAAGAGCTGCCCAGCACCCGGAGGTCCTCCCAGCTGATCACATGACGGGTCAGGTATTCCTATTGGACAGAGGAACAGCATGTAAAAATAAAACAATAGAAGGGGTTACGCTTCTTTTAATGCTTTTTTTTAATTTTTGTCTCCCTTGTGCAACAAGTTACAATTTACAAAGAAGAGGACACGGTCACCCAAAAGTCCACCCTCCCCCATTCCCAAAGGAGAAACTTGAGCAGGTTTATTCTTGAATCTGGGGCCTCACCTGTAGGTTTCCTCTGGGGTGAAAGGCGGTGATGAGCCAGTACTGTCGTTCCACCTTCCTCTCCTCGGCCGTAAGGAAGTGCAGGACGTTCTCGTGTCTGAGGTCCGTGTCCGAGAAAATGTCCTTCTCGTTTTTCCAGGAAGCGTACTCCTCGTCGGGGAAGATCTTCACGGCCACTGTCTCGAACTGATTCGACGTGGTCTGCTTCAGTTTGGCCTTGTAGACTTGAGCAAAGCGGCCTTTGCCCACCTAAGACACGGTTTCACCAGAGTTAGTCACCGATTGTTCAGGTGAGCTCTGAGGCTACATTTAAAACATGTCAGTTCTGCTGTGTTAAATGAATAGACTTGTATAAGGACTGTGTAGCATAGGATTAAAATGTGGACAATGTTATTGAGAAAAATGTTAAAAGAAATACACAAAATGTCCTAAAATTGACAGATTACTGTTTTATCAAAAGCCTTTTCGTAGAGAAAACCCTTATCACTTTCAGAAGAAAAAGAAAAAAAAAATCAACTGAGAAATTGTGATTGAAGTAGTATGCCCAAAAAGTAAACATATTTTTGTCCTCCTGACATACCAAAGACAATTTTAGTTATAGGAATTTGGGATTTTTAAGATTAAATGTAATATAATGGAAAGACCCAATGAAAGCCACGATGGAAAGATCTGTACAAAATTTCAGCGCGAAATACAAAAGTATTGCAGTAACTTTTAAAAGTAGGGAGCACATTTTATCATGTTTTCATGCCAAAAAATCTCATTAATCACCAGGAATTATCTTGTTTTCATCATAATTTCATACTAACCCTAACCTTAACCCTATTTGTGCACCGATTCATGAAGTATTCAGGAATTTATGATATATGCCTCTTATTTTAAAGTGTTACCAGTACTGCAAATCTCTGTGTGTTTTTCTAATAAACAATTCAAACCATGCTTCATGCGCCACAGTTTCATATGAACACATGGGTTTTTACCTGCTTCGTCTGCTCTGGTGTCAAATCTAAGTTTAACTGTAAGCTAATTCTAGTTTGGGACAGACAAATCCTTCCTGAATCCACACCAAACACTTAAATGTAAAAATGAAATACCTTATATGTGCGGGTTAATTACCCATATCTTTAACCCCTGATATGATTCTTATTTAACCGTTGAGCCTCCATTGATAATATGTTTTCTGTGAAGTGTTTACCAGTAGGTCCAGCTCTATGGGCAGAGGCTCCGTGTTGTGGTTGAGGCTGTTGGCGTGAGTGGAGCTGCTGTCGGAGCCGTTGTCCATCATGATGGCGCAGCTCTCACTGCAGTCCAGCCCGCCCACTTTGCGCTTCTTGCCGCTGCTGTTCCACTCCGGGTTCATGCGTTGGCGAGTGATTCTGTACCAGTAGAACATGCCCAGAACCACCAGCCCCACCACCAGCAGCGGCAGCAGGCTCACCAGGATCACAGACAGGTACGGGCTGCCTTCAGGCGGGTCTGGAGAGACGGGACACAATACAACAGTCAGCATTAACAGAAGAGCATTTCTGTCGAAGAAGTATTCTGCTGCTATGTCATAAAATTCCCCCGTTTATGAGATTAAAAACTACTTGAGGTTTGTCTGTGACATTAAGGCTGGCTTTGATCTCAGACATAAAAGTCGGCTTCATAATTTAGTGATGATTGCGGTGGACGCTGCAAACTTGAGTCATGATGGTCTGCTGTCGTGACATTTGTTCAAAGAGCAATTAGTAATTACTAAAAAGCTGAAGGTATAGATGATCTGAAGAACATTAAAGGCTTACACAGTAATATGCGCAATCTGACTTTTTATAAGTTTTATTTATTTGAATGCTCATTGAGCTATTCAGGGTTTTTACATCAGAGTTTTGTCTCCTTTAGTTGAAAAAAGGTAATGCACACTGACAGTATCTCTCTGATGTTGAAGGTTCCATTCTTAATATTTAACAACACACAATGATCTGAAGAAGGCTAAGGCCGAAATATTATCTACTAAATAAAATTCTTGACAGTGACATGTTGTTTTCTTTCTCCTAGTCTTTCTAAAAGCAGGATTTTTCTCTCAGTATTTGAAGTAATATAATTTTTAATAAAACCCACTTATGTGTCCCGACCCAGTGTTTGGAAACCACTGCATTAGATAATAGGCACAAGATGCAAACTATAAAAGCATCAAAACTAAGCCAGTGGAAGGCTGTTTAAATTAGACACAGAAATGTCTCTTTTATCACCAAAAGGTAAAAGTCAGGCAAAGGCTGAATCCATTTTACAGCATTTTTTATAGAAAAGTGAGTCTGTATTTCATTTTGTCTAGTCTGGTCCAGCTTTCATAAAACTGTCTGGGTACACGCCCCTCTCTCGTCAGCCCACACGTCGTCCACTGAATGAACGGGACGGTCTCAGCGTAAAAAAGCAGGTCTTTGCTCGACTCAGTGTGTAATTTCTGTGCGTCCAGTCCTTCGAACACACTGCAATTTCCTCCCTCTGTAGCTTTCCAACACAAGCAAAGTCCACTACAAAAAAAAAATCATTCTACAAAGTCTATGAAAGCATGCTGCTCTCTGCTGATCGGAGCACTGTAAATCTTGTTCTTTGCCCCGTAACAATGTGTTTCTAAAGTATATATAACCCACTGTATCTCTTGGTTTGTGATCTCAGTGGGACGCTGAGTGCCGTCTGAAGGCCTCCAGTGGACAGTGCCAACACTGTGAGTGTGTTACGATCCGCAGGCAGTGAGTACGGTCTGTGAGTCGAGTGCCAGACGGACAAAACGGCAGCCAACTTGTGAGCTCCAGTGGCGGGAAGAAAACAGTCGAGGGCCTGTGCTTCTCAAACGGGCAGGTTTTCAAAGAGTGTCTTAGCGTGACTCTGGAGGGAACATTATACAGGACAGTGACCACGAGACCAGATACCATTTGCATTAAGATTTTCACATAACTCATATACAGTGGAGCCACAAAAAAGATACATTTTATAGAGACTTAATAGAAATCAAGATGTACAGAATGTAGGAAAATACAGACGCCATCTTGAAATAAGTTTAAGAGACAGTCCACAACGTTTTTGCATATGGTTGTTTGTTCAGAAATTAAGTTAACTTACTGAATAATAACCTAGCTCAGGAGCTCATGGGTAGCTGCCATTATTTTAAACAGACAGTTGCTTAATGGTACAACAAGAAAAGCTTTTTTTGCAATATTCAAATTAAAAAGATAGCAAAGTAGGCTCAGGTGTTTTTATTCATACTCGTAGGTAAATTAGTTTTGAAGTACGAGAGAAACATGTAACAGTCGACTGATTAGAATGTGGGGCTGGATGGTGTAAAAAGTGGAGGTAAAATCCACAAATTTCTGTGCCCAAGTCTGGGAATAAATGTAGGAAGATGAATGAATGAACATAATAAAACATTAGCCTCATATAAAGAAAATGCATGCACCAGCCCTTATTTTAACCTTCACACACACTCACATACACTTCTGACACACAGCCACATGTCAGTTCACAAATGCACAACACGTTTGTTGTGATAACATTCAAACTTTTGGTAAGTTTATGCAACTTATGAGAGTTGCACTGAATGTGTAAAGACCAGCATAGACTAACTGTGGTTTTACAAACTGGAGAAAATGAATCAGTGACATTTACATACTACAGTAACAACAGTAAAACATGCATCAATGAGCATTGGGCATGATGCATTTAGCTGCTTTTTTATACAAATGTTATTTACATTTGTAGATACGTGAAACTATTTTTCCTCAAGCAACATTTGTTATAATTATGTTGCCCTTTAATTTTATCTGCAGTGCTTTAAAGCCACTTTCTCCTCCAGTATACTCTGTGGTGGTGCAAAAGGTAAAAAAAAAAAAAATCCCTTCACACTGACAATTAAAATGTCTCCACTTTGCGGTCGTGTGGAGTAGCTTCGGGCAAAACCGTGGTTGCAATGAATCAAAATCAGTGTAGACAAGCCCACATTTAGATTTGAGACGAGCTGAACAGTCTAGCGGCTGCCAGACACTCAGACAACTAGTACTCAGATTGCCTTATAGTGCGGTTGATTTAAGGCTTATAGATTGCTGCGAGGCTTGTGAGGTTTTAGCTTTATTTCCTTACGACCGTGATTAAAGCTTGTGTGTGTTCGACGTACAGCTCCGGCCAATCAGATCCTGCCAAGACAAACTGGTAATAGCACTCATGTTGTATTTTCCAATCAGGACGCCAGAGTACTTTTGTGCAGTCTTCAATATGGTTTGACACTTCATTGAGACTAATCGAATGATTCTCGCCGTGGGCTCGTAATTACGCACATCATCAGACTGCGTGTGTACGTTTTTTTACCACCACTAACAGTCTGACTCACGCGCTTATTGCTCGAAACACTTACTAATTACTTGGATCCTCGGTGTGTTTTGTAAATAACACAGCGTTGGGTTGGATATTTTTTTAACTGGGAACTACTCTACTTGGAAAATGACAGAGCCAGACATGATTTCATGTTTGAAACAAGTGACGGGTGGATACATGGAAGCCATTACAAACACAGAGGAGAGCCAGACACTTCCAATAAGGCCTACTTAATGCCAGATTGTCCATGAAGTCCGAGAAAGGATCACAATGAGGTTTTAAATATATGTAATTGACACTGACTTAATCAAATATCTCCATCAAAGCCAGATAATAAGATTTCATTTCTTTTTTTTAAAAGCTGCTTATGGGAAATATAAAAAACAACCAGCTGCAAAGACACATCAGAGTAATGTAGTTATTAAGCCTTGATTAAATGTTAGGACAGGTTTTAAGACTACTTTTTAAAGGTTTTGATCTTGTCTTGACTCATTTTTACTTGGTTTTGCCTCAGTCTTTGGGTCTAGGTCTGAGGTCTAAAGATTCTACACCAAGACTGGCCCTGACCACTGCTGGTTATTTGTCTACATCAGTGTAATTTGCCAGAAACTAAACTCATTTTATTGTATCTTAATCTAACAAAGACCCTTCTAACTCTGCCTCTTTCACCAAACGATAGCCCCATGAGCTTGGACTTTGAAGCATATTGATCCACTTTAACGCTCCTTTTTGTGAGCTTGGTGTGAATCTTTCTCGCTAATATCCTAATTTCAGATGACCTTGTGCTCCATTTATGCTCCACAGAAGACACAGCAAAAAGTTAAGGGACTTTATACTATGTCCTGTCGTTCCATAAAAAGCCCACCTGCTTTACATGTCACAAGGCAAAGGCAATAATCAATGTGGAAAAATCACACAATTAAAAAGCACATGGCTAAAACGCATATAACTAAGCACAAACACAGTATCTTAGCCTTACACAGTTCTTGTTTTCATGCATTCATCTAATATGGCTTTGATTTCCTGTTACACTGGCCTGTGTCATTTGAGCTGCCATGGTCTTAGTCTTATCTCAGTTTTGATACACTACAACATGACTTGGGCTACGTTAATGTGGTCTTGACTACTCTGTTATATTATCATATCATCTCCCTTGCAGGTATTTTTGTGAAGTCTTGGTGCAGTAAATTTAGCTGACATCTTCTAAAATCACTGCGCTGCTTCTTGCCCAGTTTTGCACCTGGTTCTCACTAAGTCTGAGGAAAATGTGGCAGTGATAGCAGCAGCAGCCAAAAGGTACAGGGTGATGTCACGTCTAGAGGGAGATAGTTTTATGATAAAATGTATAAATAGCAGGCTTTTGTTGATAAAGACGTTTACATTAGCTCCAGAGACCTTAAGGCACTTTTTCTAACAGTTACTAATGAAATGCCTTCAGACATCTACACAGCAATAGCAATGTTTCAAATCAAGGAATCATTTTTATACATTAAAGGAGTTACATTAAAGATATACAACTATATAAAAAAAAGTATAATATCTGCTGCTCATTATGAGAAGCCAAAGTCTACCTAAAGTAGGACAGTCAAAATTCAGTCAGTCAAACGTGTGTTTTTCTCAAATGGCCACAAAGTCTATATTGCACCTTCAGTCCAAATAAAGAGCAAGTGCACAGACCTCATTTTCTAATTATGTGCATTTACATTTTTACTGCAGCAGCAAAAACACCTCATAGTTTAAAAAAAACAGTAAACTTCACTGTTTTCCCAGTGGAGTTTTTCCTGTTAAAAGTATAAATAGCGTGTGAGTGTGTCTGTGTTGGTGTCATTATGGCGGTGCATGAGCAGACTTGGTCACACTAAGTGAAAATCACGCTCTCTATTTACTTGTCATGGTAACAGCAGTGCCTTTGCAGCACTTCATTAACACGGCTCGTATCTCTGCAGCTCTGCTCTCCTGTTTCCATCACCTCCCTGGCTCCAGCGCCGCCGTGTCCTATCTGCCTCCTTGTCTCATCTCCATGTTGGTCTGCTCTAGTCACCACTCTATTTTAATATGACCTTTAATATGACCTCACTCAAAAACCTTTGCTTCAATATGACCTTTACTTTTTGAGATGGACAAATAAACAGAAGTATTAGTATTGGCCTAATGAACGTAACATCAGCTAAGTCCTGGAAGATAGCAGACAATGTTTTTTGGGGGTAAGAGATTATCACCATATTTGGAAAAGGTCTGGAAAGAAAAAAACTTTGAGCTTCATCAATGATAACGACCAATAAATTAATTACACCATGGTCGGGTACAACAACTTTACAACAAACCAATCTCACACTCCAAAATAACTCCACCGAGCTGTCTGGTAAATAAAGAATTAAGAAACTGTGCAGCTGTTGAAACCTTTAACTATAATAATTAGATAATAAGCTATTGACTATTAATCATTGTCAAAATAATGGCAGTCAAACAACTATGTACACAATAAATCATTAAATACATGTATTTCAATTTGTGGGCATAAGCAAAACTAAATTATTGTGGTCCTATTCAACCTCTGCCCATCTCTGACCAGTTGTTGTGAGCTGCTTCAAGTATTTAGGAACCCACACTGATATTAAATTAAACTTCACAATGAATGTGGATGAGCTCTATGAGAAAGGCAACCAAAGGCTGTTCATGATCAGAAAACTCAGGGGTTTTGGAGTGAGAATTGATATTCTAAAGAGAGTCTAAGTCAGCCTGATTGAAAGTATTATTATTTTTTTTAATATCACTGTCTGGTATGGCTGACAGTGGTTAACAAGGATACGATGACTTGAACTGTGGAAAATGCTAGAAAGATAATTGGTTGAGACCAAAAGCAATTGGTTCTTAGCCTCATTGTACAAAAAAAATAAATGAGTAAATATTTAAAGACAGTGTAAAAGTATGCCTTCTCAAATGATTACCCTTTACTAAATGGGAACACATTGTTAAAAAGGTCTGGGTGTAACAGGATCCAAATGCACAACACCAGACCAGATGTCAAACTGTAGTCTTTTATGAGACAGAGGTAGCAAACACTGTGGTTGTGGATTAACTGGACGTGATCGTCATCAGACCCAACGGGCGGCCGGCAACACACAACGACGAGCTGGTCCAGGAGGTGAGGACAGAAAACTCAGGACCCGGTACCAGGTTAGCGGGAACAGGTAGCAGAATCAGATCGCGGGATTGGTTTAGCAGGAGCAGGTTACCAGGTTAGCAGGAGCAGGTAGCAGGTTAGCAGAAACACGTTCCCAGGTTAGCAGGAGCAGGTAGCAGGTTAGCAGAAACACGTTACCAGGTTAGCAGGAGCAGGTAGCAGGTTAGCAGAAACACGTTACCAGGTTAGCAGGAGCAGGTAGCAGGTTAGCAGAAACACGTTACCAGGTTAGCAGGAGCAGGTAGCAGGTTAGCAGAAACACGTTACCAGTTTAGCAGGAGCAGGAGCAGGTAGCAGGTTAGCAGGAGCAGGTAGCAGGTTAGCAAAAACACGTTAGCAGATTAGCAGGAGCAGGTAGCAGGTTAGCAAGAGCAGGTAGAAGGTTAGCAGAAACCCGTTAGCAGATTAGCTGGAGCAGGTAGCAGGTTAGCAGGAGCAGGTTAGCAGAAACACGTTAGCAGGTTAGCAGGAGCAAGAGCAGGTAGCAGGTTAGCAGAAACACGTTAGCATGTTAGCAGGAGCTGGTAGCAAGTTAGCAGAAACACATTAGCAGGTTAGCAGGAGCAGGTAGTGGGTTAGCAGAAGCAGGCAGCAGGTTAGCAGAAACACATTAGCAGGTTAGCAATAGCAGGTAGCCATGTTAGCAGGAGCAGGTAGCAGGTTAGCAGGTAGCAGGTAAGCAGAAACAAATTAGCAGGAGCAGGTAGTAGGTAGTAGGTAGCAAGTTAGCAGAAACAAGTTAGCAGGTTAGCAGGAGCAGGTAGCAGGTTAGCAGGTAGCATGTTAGCAGAAACAAGTTAGCAAATTAGCAGGAGCAGGTAGCAGGTTAGCAGAAACAAGTTAGCAGGAGCAGGTTAGCAGGAGCAGGTAGCAGGTTAGCAGAAACAAGTTAGCAGGAGCAGGTTAGCAGGAGCAGGTAGCAGGTTAGCAGAAACAAGTTAGCAGGAGCAGGTTAGCAGGAGCAGGTAGCAGGTTAGCAGAAACAAGTTAGCAGGAGCAGTTTAGCAGGAACAGGTGGCAGAATCAGATAATGCTGGATGGGGTCTTCTGGAGTCAGTAGAACTATCTGACACTATCTGACACTATCTGATCAGCTGTTGTGTGTCAGCTGGTACCTGCCTGATTGTAATGGCTCGCAGGTGTGTAGCACGGGAGTTAATGGTTGCTCAGATGACATGACGAGCCGCCTTAACACTAGGTCAGAACAGAGTCTATATTCAGGACAATTGTTCTTAGGTAACAAAATTCACAATATTTATGTAAATGATTTCAACAAGCATCAATATTGAATATAAAACACTAGTTGAATAGGTTAATAAATTAAAAGTGGCAATGAGATACTTATAGTCTGTTCGAGAAGAAATTATCCAAAACCAGCAAATTTGGAAAAAAAAAACATGTCTTCTTAAACATTATGTAAATTTTTGTGCTTTTTGTAAAAATAAAACTCTGCTAGGGTCCAGTGTATTGTCCTGTTTCTGCTCCCTCTGTTTGAGCTGCTGAGGTGTCTCTCAGGAGAGGTCTGCTCATCCCGGCGGCACAGAATTATATATCATTTATATCAGAGTTTTCTGTCCAGCTGAGGGAACTCTATCAGTGAAAGAGGCATTAATCTACCAATTGTGAGTCTAAGAATCATTAAATCATAACAAGAATGTATAAGTTTAGGGACTTTAAAGTTACGTGATGCTACTTGCTAAAAGTTACTCAGTGCCACTTTAAGTAATATTGTGACTGACATTGTTCTTTTATCCTTTAGCAATTAACAATTATCAATGATATGTTAGCATTAAAAACGTGAATAAATTGTGGCTTACTCTGAAGTATTATTAGCAATGTTTTAAAACAGAGACAAAAGCAGCCACTTGTCACAATTGACTAAATTTTTTATCATTTTTGGACCAGTATTTTTTCCATCTGCAGACTTTTAGACAAGAAAATAATGTAAACTAGTTTATCTGTCTTATAATGACTTAGTTTTCTGTCATGTTTCTGAACAAGCGTCCTTAGGATAAGGCCAAACACTAACTTCCACATTGATTCATTATTTCTTCTATGGACTCTCTAAATTTAGCTTGTTTGAATATGTAACATTCTTATGCTTTTGCAGATGATAATAAAATAGAAATAGGACTAAACCATGGAAGTAAAGCTGTAATTTCCTTTGATACTCATCTTCCTCTTTTTATCAAAAAGTCTGTCTGTGTCATAAAACTTTATTTTTATATCATAAAACTTCAAAGACATTGGCAGACTTCTCTAAACACTTGACAAAATAATCAGAGGAAATTACTTGACGCAGACGATTAACGCACATACCTTTCTTTCATTCCTCACATAGCGTGACTTTACACGAGAACAGCTGTAAATGCGGCACTAAAACAAAATAGCATGTTACAATGACAAGCTTGTATTTACTATCTCCTCACCTCCCACTGAAATTAATCGACGAGCTTGGAAACATCTGACAAAGACAGACGTCACAATTTTAGTTTTAATTAGAAACAGGCCAAGACTTTCACAAGAGCAGTGGAAAAAAACTGACTGATTAGTTTTTATTAAAGAATTGCATGATGAATCACAAATAATAAGTAAATGGTGAAGTTTTGGATTTAAATATCCGTTTTACATTAGTCTATTTGGTGCCTTTTTAAAGTTAAGGTTTAGTTTCCAATTGGGACATAAACAGAAGATAATGTTTGTTGATATAATATGGTATTATGTAAGTACTTGGTGGCTAGCAAAAGCATTTAATCATGTGATGTGAGTAATTAATCAATAACAACAGCCATCTCCTGCTGAAAGGAATCAGGGTTTCTTTATATTTCCTAATGAAGCCTGGTAGAATAGCACTTTATTTCTGTCAGACTAATCATCTCTGTTTATCTAACATGGAGCGGGCTTTATGATTGGTTGTACGACTATGCAAAAGTGTCCAGAAGCAGTTTATTCTGCGTCTGTTTATACTGACCTCTAGAAATCCAACACAAATTTTGTAAACTAGACTATTTCTTTGCATATAATATAAAAAGTATTAGGTAAGTTGGATGGCTGCATAGGCGGGTAGTCACTGGTTTTATATTAAAATATTCACTAGAGTGACTTTTTTATGAGCGCATCAGGTTCACTTTTACTTGAGTACATTTTGGTTATAAAGATATTTGTTTTCAATCCAAATAAATATAGAAAAGTTAGAGTAACTCGTTTTGAGTAAATAGTTTTGAGTGTTCTTTTCACAGAATCTTTTGTTACTCAAACTTATATTCAATACTTTAACTTACTATACTACTTTAAAGTAACACTACTATAAACAGTATTATAATGAGTACACTACTGCAAATAGCTTAAGTGTATAATGCAAAATTGAAAAAGAGAAGCTTTGTAATAAAATCCTCTAAACTGAGGCCCGTGGGTGTGTTTTCTGATCTTATTAGCTGTGCCGAAAGCCACTTTAACAAGCACCCTGCCATGTTATCTTGCCTTATAGTGATGTCACCTCAACAACCCGAGTAACATCCCAAGTAACGACAGTGCTGTATGCCATAACATAAAAAAACACCTGCCTTTTGTTGTAAATCTTACATCTGGACGTGTTGTATTCTGACACTTTTCGTAAGCAGCTGCTCTTTTTTTATGGTTATGTCATGTTACTTCTACAACACAGCACACAGCTCGTCCCTGTCCCTGTCCGTCAAAACCAACAAGCCATGTGTGCGTTTTGGAGCCGCAGCGGGACCACAATGTTCGCTCCCTGTCAGCAACATTTGTCACACACACAGTTGGATGCTTCGCACACACAAGGAGCAATAAACAGACATTCACAAACTCTATTATGGACACGTCATGAGAGTGTAATGCTGCGAATGAACAATGCCAAGCGTTTGTGGAGAGAGAAATGTAGTGGCAGCGGGCCAATAAACACGGACTTCCTGTTGCGTGTGTCTTCAATGGGAGGAAGGAACCGCAGCCTTATAAGCAGCTCTCAATAAGTTTGACTACATATTAAATCATGATTTACAGCGTATTCATTTGCATAACAAGCTTCAAAGAGTCTTACTAAAGTCCATAAAGCAGCCAGGATAACTGCGCGTTTACAAACTTTAGGCGGAGAAGGAAAAACTGGCTTCTTGGTTTTCCATAGTTTGAAAATTACAGCTAAGTTTTAGGCCACAAATGATTGTAGATGAAGCAGGGCCAAAAGTGGGTTTGACTGAACACACAGATTATTTGGAACAGATAAGATACTGGTGGAGTTGTGTAATGGGGGAATTTGGGTTGAATCAATTGCAAGATAATGAGGCAGGCGTACACACCATCGGTCCACAGACTGTGCTGGTTGTTTTGCAGAAGGTTTATAGACATAACCAGTGCATTCAAGAAAGGGTTTTCTGTTTTTGTCTGCTTTTATTGCCTGAAAAAAACGTCTGTATTGCTTAATTGGTCTCCACAAATCAAGCCATAACAAAGGGTTTTAAGGATGGGGGTTTATATATGTACTTCTTATGTTGATTCTTATGGTATTTACAGAGTATGCACGTGTTTTTATGTGATGGTTCTTTGTTCAAGGTTAAATACTTCAGAGTAAATCAATGAATCTTGATCCAGAGGTAAAAGGAGAATTGAACAAAAAGCCTTGTCATTTCAGTTTTCCTCCTGAAAGCAAATACTTTTATTTATACCTGTTTTTTTACATAATCCAATACTGTAGTCGAGAGCTACATCCACACAAATATCAACATGTGCATTAGTTGTGTTTTCCTGTTTGTACACACAGTTATTGTAACTGAGTAGTTCTTTTATGTAGAAGTGCGCTCAATCAAAAAATTTATACACAAATGCCACAATTGTGTTTCATTATGCAAATTAACCACATGCTTTTTACTTTCGTGGCTGACTGAGATGAGAGATTATGTTGCAAAAAAGGAGCATAAAAGGGGCCACTGACTGCTTACTTTTTGTCTTATCAGATTCTTTGTACTGTGATAACATGACCATTGCGGGAACAAAGCAATGCAATGCAATAAACATACCTTAACAGTGTCTCGGGTTTTGGTTTTGGCTTTAGTTGAATATACTTTGCTCAAATTAAGATTATTGTTGAAACATTAAAAACACATTAGTTTGGATGTAGCCTAAAATATACAGCGGTTACATTTGCCAAATAAGAAGGCATTGACTGTAATTATTCTAGCATTTGAAAGCATAATGTTACTCGCTGCAGACTCTCCCTCGTGTCATCCACTACAGAGGTGCACTGTGCCTCGAGGCGGTTCACCATGTGCTGGAGATGTTTCTGATTTGAGTTAAACACAGACAGGAAACCATATGTCTGCACTCTCCAGCGAGACCTACACACCAGACAGACACCTATTTTATTTATTTTTTTCCTCAAACTTCAGCTCTATTCGAGTCCAGCTGCTTGCCTTTGACCACACGGAGGATTCCCCCAGCTGCGTTTACGCGATGCAAACGCCAAATTTCCACTTCCTGTTTGTGATGACGGTGCATTCTTCAGTCATTCCACAAGACAGTAGCAACCGTAATGAAGCCCCAAAGAAAACACCTACAACTTTGGAAACGCAGCAAGCAGTATTTACAGGCCGAAATACTCACACAGTTTCCTACCGAGTGGTCGGAGAGAAAGTGAGAGGAGGGTAAAAGGAAGAGAGTGAGAATTGTTTACTGATAAAAGGTTCTGTGGTTAAGATCTGGTAATACATTTACAACTATAAATATGAGGAAGTGTGTGACGAACTCCACTTTGGTCTGAAGCCAAAAGACTCTTTACAAATCACACTGTAGTGCTTTTCTTTTGGCTTGGGATTTTTTTAATTTAATTATTAGTCTTTCAACCAAAGCCATTGAACCGCTGACTATATTTTGTGGAACAGCCTAAAGCACTAACCACAGCTTTAAGATAAATAATGTCTAAAATGGATTTACAAGTGCCAGTAAAGTCATAGTTGGGTTTATTTGCAATGAAGTGTGCAGTTAACAGCATAATCTTGATAATGATGATGACATAATTCCTAAATATCAATAGTTTCCTTGTTTAATATAACTGCATACATTAGCTGCTACAGTCTACCTTTAACAGGTGTGCTAATGTGGCTATATCATGTCTTTATTAAAATGTCTGTCACTTTCATTTTGAGTATCCTGTGCTTGTTGGTATACCTGTTGGTGAACATATTTTAGCTGCAAGGTCTCATTAAAAAGTATTAAAGAATGTGTCATTAAATCCTGTCATAATTTAACTATTAACCTTCTGTAATCTTGAGTTGGTATGACTTTAAACTTTAAAAAGGTGATACAGGCACAATCTAAGCACTGTGATAAACTGTATATCAAGATGCCACTTCCTGCTCAGGCTCAGAGCAGCTGATGTGTTGTTTCTGTGGTGCATTTGAAATGTAGAGTGAAAGCTTATATACAGTATCACTTTTAAAAACAACTTTATACTGTCTGTTTCATAAGCCCATAAGACAAGGGTTAAATATGATCAGCAAGGCCCAAACTACCTCATCCTTAATGTTACTAAGGTTTAGAATAAGACAATGTTGGATATAAAACACATTATGTGCAACCAACTTCTGCATTCACTGTACATAACCTTTTGTACAGTGAAAATAATGTAAGACGATATGTGAAGCCTTTATCAAGTTTTGAATTTGGAATTCTTGGGCTGGCAGGTGAACGTCTGAAATATAGATTTTGGTTCAAATTAATCTAAAGTAAAAAAAGTGGTCATACTTCTCTCTAGCTTATATACTGTGACCCAAAGAGACCTTATTTTGTTTAAGAGAAATGTGGAAGTTGGTTACGCATGTTTATTAAGTTTAATTTGCTTTTTACCACTGGACATGAGACAGATGTATAGTAATGATACTGAGGGAAAACAGCTATGTGGCTAATTTATACAGATGCATGGGTCCTGCCTCTGTGGTATGACCCACACTGCGTGTAGGTTAAAATGAGCACACACTTTATGTCTTAGCCAAATAAAAAGCCAAAAAACTCCTGAAAATCTCGTCAACCAATGAAGAAAACCCACCTATTTCTCCTTCATCAAACATTTGGCTTAAAATTGTAAGGAAACATTACTATTTACACTCCCATAAGACATCTTTATTAAATTAAACGAGGATACTGCATCTGTGGTAAATATTATCAGCTAAATGTTGCACTCACTCGTTGGAAATACAAGTTCATCGTTGCACTCCTCTTCCTTAAAGCAGGAGCACATATAGACCGATCCAATGGTGCTGTTTTTCTCCTTCATGACACAGGTGGTGCTCTTGTAGTCGTCCAGCATCACGCCATAGAGGGGTTTCGCCGGATCGTGGCAGAGAGTTTCAATAAAGTAGCTGGACTCATTCTTAATCCTACAGAGCAGATCAGAGAAGACGTAAGGATTGTATCTACACTATCACTTCAAAAAAGATGAAGGCAGGCCTAATCTACGGAACCTACCAGATCGTGGCGCAGATCTCCGTTTCCTCTTCGCAGATGGAGGTGATGTTGCAGTTGGTTATGCAGGTCCCTGTGCCGGTGCAAGTCGACTGCATCCGGTCACAAAATTTACACAGATTATGGAGCGGGAACAACTGTGGTAATCCTGCAAAAAAAACAGACAAAAATATAAAACATACACACACACACTCGGTCATAGGCCTATGGTGTCCTTGTATTACAGTAAACATACATCAGAGCTGTACAGTATATTGCAAATTTATTCTACACAATCAGTGCCAGTGCAACCAAATGAAAATTTACAAACTTGTTGTCCAGAGCGTTGCATTTTTTTTTTATCAATTCAACTTTTAAAGATTAAATTTAGTCTCATTGAATTTGAGTTATTATGTTGGGGCAGTACCACATGAATATTAATAAACTCTATTTGGATACTTTTAGAAAGACAAAAAACAATTAAATGCTCCTCAACAACTATGAGACTGAGTTAAGGAAGTTGTTCTTTGAAATGATTTTGAGTGAATATAAATTGATGTAATGGGAAGGGATCAAAACCCCAGTAAGTGGATATGGCTGACAATGCTAGCTCGAGTTTACATGTGATTGTTTCCTTTCTTTAGTTCCTTTTCAATGTTGAGGTAGCACTAACTAGCTATAAGCAGGCGACCAAAGCATTAAAAGTTATCTTTAAAAGTTTAAAAAAGAAATCCACAGAACTTTTATGTAAAAATTATTATAACCTTTCTTTGCTTTACTCAGAAAAGCGGAGTTGACTGCAAGAGCATTCAAGCTTTTTTTTATTTTATTTGTTTTTTATGGGTTAAAATGACCCAAAGGCGCTTCTGGTGTTAAACTATGCTGGGAATTTAAGAAAGCTTTAGCTGCCCTGACGGTAAACAGATGTCAACATTGTAACCACCAACAGGTCAACACTTTTTCAAGATCCAGCTTATGATGCACCACCATAAATCTGCTTAAAGAGCCCTGGAGCAACCTTACAGGCCTCACAAAAATAGGTCACAACCACAAAACACTGCCATCACAGACAACCGCAGCTAAATCAATAGACTGGTACATCAATTCTCACATAGAAAAAAACTTCAAAACTCTTTGAAATGCATTCACGTAGACTTCCTGAAATAATGTTTTTTTTTTTTAATGCTTCAAAGACAAAGTAAGTTGCAAGATTTTGTGGAAAATAAATGGGTAAAATTACAAACTGTGAAGCTAAATGCATCTAAGAGACTGAGTCGAAGTCTACAAAGCGGTGACTAACATGTGACTAATAATAAACGCAGGCACAGACTTAGACGTTCGCATGACTTTGTTTTTCATTCACTAGATGTCCCTTTAATTTTTATATGCAACAGATAATGAGCTGCCATTTAAAGCCCTTTCAGTCTGTGTTGATGTATTTTGAATGAATAAACCACTGTTGGATCTAGTTACACACTGGTTGGCAGGTATTGCGTCTGGTACAATGGGTCGCGTGCTGCCTTTACTGACTGTGTAATCTGTAAAATCTTATCCCTGTCTTTCTCGTCAGCGCCACTCGAGCCGTCTACCCTTCAGATCTGCTGCGTTTGACCTGTTCAGACATGTCGTCCTGACTCTGAAACCCCCTGACTTCAGTCTGAAAGAAACAGAGATAAGCTCCTGGGGTGTCTATACATCGCTGATTTAGAACTTGTTGAAGTCTCTCTATTTACATTGGAGGAAAGGTAATCCAAACTTAAGGTGTAGTCAGAGTGCAGGTGCAGTGATTTATTTCCCCAATTTAGTCTGGGCTTCCAGAAACACTGACAAATCTAAAGAGGAAAAATCATATATCATGCTTGAATAACAGATAAGTGCACATTTGTTTTCCTTGTATGGCAGGTTTTCTCGGAAAATCTTATTGTAAATGAGTTTTTAACAATGTTCTAATCTTGGTTTATGGCTATAGAAAGAAAACTGTTTTGTTCATGAATGTTTAAGCTTTCATTCAAGATGGTATACAAATAAAAATTGTGCATGTGCTTCTCCTACAGCCGTGCTCAGTTTGTCTGCTCTGGACAAATACTTGTAGGTAATTAAACTTGAAAGATAAACAAATACAAGAGGGTGGTGCTCAATTTTGTTTAAGTGTATACAGAAATATCTTACACAATGCACCTTATAATAACCCAACAATAACAACTTTGACCACTGTCTAGAACAGGGGTGGGCAAACTAAGGCCCAGGGGCCACATGTGGTTCGTTGGGCTGTTCAATGCGGCCCGCCAAGCATTTACTAATATTTTATTGATGATTAAACACTGCATATATTTTGCCTTTTCCTTCAATTTTTTGCAGCAATCAGTTGATTCCACTATACGACATATTACAAACAGTAAATACCTTTTCTTCAGGCAAAATAAACATGTTTTTTATTGAGCGTAAGTCAGTTCCCTGTGTTGGCCCGGCCCTCCACAAGAGCTCCATGTTCTAATGTTGCCTTTGGGGAAAAATAATTGCCCACCCCTGGTCTAGAAAAACGTCACCAATCACATGGTTTGACTGTGAATATCATGATATGTACATTTTGGCTTTATTATTGCATATACTACTGGAATGGAAACGTCTTAGAAATCACCAGAAATTGAGAACAACACACAATCTCTCAGAGACAGAACCCCTCCTTCGTCTGGGAGGTCTGACTTTAAGCCCTCATGTCGCCGAGCTGCTTCCCCGGTTCAGCCTGAATGAGCAGAACTGAAAACCTCCCGGCTCTGTGCATTTTTCATCAGCCCTCCTTCACTCCAGCAGTGGTAATAACAATCTGCATATCACAACCATCTTTACTTCTGTAGAGTTCTTTAACTCAAAAGGTCGTTCTGGGTGCATTTTGCATTCATGTTTGTGTTGGCCATCTTAAATGAAATATCTCCTGTTCAAGTTCGAAATCTGCGTCAGATCACTGTGTGTGGGCTCTTGTGTGCGTGCGATACACAAACAGACGCCCACACATGAAAACATTGGACGTCAGCTCGACCTGTAAACAAAAATGTGCAATCACAACAAATACGATGGTATGTAGAAGTTAGAAACCTTACCACAAATATAAGAAATGTTTTCTTTTTGGCATCCAAGTAGGAGGATACTAGATGTCCCGGTTACCAAAGCAAAACATGTTAAATTAAACAAGTCTCCTGAAAAAAAACATTGTGCCCGTGCTGTTAAGATTGTAGGAAGTTAATGTAAGTATTTCCAAGAAACACTAGTATTTTCACCCTATGACTTTCAAAGAGGCATTCATTCATAAGTACATTTTTGCTTTTCTGTAAAACCCTGACCCAATACTCTGCACTTGTTTGTCTAAAGTGTGCATTTATGCAGCCGTGGAAGTGTGTCCCAACTAAACATAACAAAACTACACAACTACACTTGACAAACTGGAAACTAAAATCAAAGAAGTCTTCTCTTAATACATAACATTGTGGTGGTTATCAGGAAAGAAAATGCAGCTGAGAGTGATTTATTTAAAATACAAATTAACAGAGCATAACAGTGAGGGCTTTTTTCAGTAACTTATGGTTTCAGTGTCATGAATGAACACTTGATATTAACTTTTTACAACAACTTACTGGAGTAAACCAAGCTTATTTTGTTGATCATACTCATAAAGTTCTCCCAGTATTCTAAAAACATTGGACAAGACATAATGACATTCTATAGCCACAAAATGACTCAAAATGATAAACCAATTATAGTCTGGCCAATTCAGAGATAACGCTAATAAACTCCAACTGAACGAACTGTTAAAATCTTATAGTTACTCTCACTAATGTCAGGCGTATAGATCAAATCAAAGAGATCACGGTTAAGTATGTACTTCTATCGACTTAGAGACTCCTTTGCCGAAGAAAGATTGTCTGATATAACGATTTACTGAGATAAAAAACAATCCTCAAGTCTTTAATCCACAACATAGTCAAAACAACTCCATCTCCGTCTGTGCTTGTAAAAATCTATGGGCAAAGCATCACGTCTGCAAACCTTAGCATGGGGAAGATTTATTTTCACGAGTCTCCAACTTCTTCTGTTTTAGGAGTCTAGCTTCACTGATGATGGGGGCGTGCGTATTTGTGCGACACTCGATCACAGTCTGGTATAGCCTGGGTTATTCATTTAACAGGAGGAGCAGTTAATATACCGTCACTGAGTCTAGTTTAGTTTAGAAGAGAACATGAAATAGCCCCAGTGCTAACACCCACACAACCTCAGAGGCAAATAAAACCTGCTGTTTTAGGGCAGCTAAGTGCCACAGAGAGTAGATATATCTAAATGAATAACAGGGCTTGGGTTACCCTCTGTGTGGCGCACCGAGTTGGCTTCCATTTATCTTTATGGCGTTGTTGTACAATCCTGATAACGTTCTAAAAACAGAGACTTGTCAGTAATGGAGCACGATGCAACCTTTTGACCCAAGCTTGAACTGATATTTTGAAATCAAGACCAAACAAGGTAATTTGTAAGATTTGGGCAGATTGACAGGGAGTTTTAACTTAGTATGAACAATTTACATAGGCCAACTGTCCCAAGTACACCTTAGAAGAAAATAAATAAAATGTGTCTACAAGTTCTGTCTTTATGGTTGGAAAAAATAAAAGTCTACATCTCAAGAGTTTACAAAGAAGATCATTTTCTTTTTACAGGATTATAAATTTATATTTTGGCTAAATTGAAACTTTTATGTGACTATTCTTAAATTGTTGCCTTTTAAAGTCACATTTACAGTCACTGCTACAACATTTTTGATTTACCTTTTAAACTAACTTAACTTTTTGGGGGGGTCTGGCCAGTTAGCATATTATAGCTACATTTTAATGATTCCTTCATTGATTTCTAAAGCTTATGGTGGTAAACTGTTGATTGGGTCATATATGAAGTAGTTAAACCTAAGTGATTAAACCAAATGGTACAACATTTTCTTCTTCTTTCTGCAGAACAGAACATGTTTTTTTGCAAATATCCATAGAATGTGTTTTACTAGCATCAACATGTTTCCCCAAAATAAAAAAAGGTCAAGAACAGCTTAGCAAAACCTCCAAGAAAAATACTTGCAGATGCTTTGGATAATTTCTTCTCTACTTCAAATCAAGTTACTATGGAAACTTTATCTCTCTGTAAAGTGACTCCGTGTGAGCTTATTAGCTAACATTGATTTGTTAATTGTTGATTGATGGACAAAAAGCTCCATAAAATCAATCATTTGCAGCATTGCAGCTCATATTTACAATGTGTGTTTGATTTGGCTGACAGCTCACTGATAAAGAGAGACTCTTCTAAGAAACCAAGATAAGAAGTTAAAGCATTCATCTGTTTTTGTGGCCTAAAATGACAAAGAAGCTGTAGAGTGCAGCTTTTTAAACATTTACCACTCGTTCCAGTGGATTGCAAAATGCTAAGTTAAAGGCTAACTGTGCGTGAAAAGTCTGTCTGTGTGGTGTCATTGTTCCAGCTGCTGAAGTCCTCTGTGACTTTCTCTTTTTTTTTACTGAATCTGGACTCTTTCCTGCAGCTACTTCATGTGTAGGAACTGTAGAACAAAAACACGAGTACGTCACCTAAACGTGGAGGAGGGAAGTGTCATTAACTGCATTGGCGATGGCTCCTGAAGGGGCCATAAGTTAAAGCTGAGAGTTGAATGCGGCTGTTGTTGCAGAGAGGAAAACCTGTTGCTACTGTGACGGGCTTCCATCTGGAGCTCAGGCTAATAAAGAGGTTTGATAAATATCTGGGTTTTTGACCTTTTGACACAAGAGCAAGTGTTGAGTGTGTCTGGACCGAGTCAAAAATATCACCAAACTAACATATGTAGATTTGCGAGTGACTTCGGAAACAAAGCATCTGTGGCTTCTGGTCTCATCAGCTTTAACAGAACAATGATAATACTAAAGACAGAATGCTGCTGAGACTGTGATTAAAGTGTTTCCTGAAACAGACCATAAACAGTTTGTTGCTACTCATGCTTTTGACGTCAGTTCATAAGCTGTTAGCATCACTATCTACATAAGCAACCAACTGATCTTAATAATGTCACTATAATGCTTTCTACTGTTTTAACCTTGACCTTTTAGTTTATAAATACAGTTATAACTTCTCAAACAATCTTAAGTTTATATTGGTAACATTTATTAGTGCACCTTTTTCTTTCTATGTCCCAGGTTTAAAGTCATATTAATAATTACTTATGAAGGTTTGTAGTTTAGCTTGGATCATACAGACTCATATTTTACTTGCACCGACTCTTCTCGACATTAATTGCTTTGTTGTTTAGAATGTGCTGATGTTTGATTACTTTGAGCCCAGGCCTCCTGCACAGATATTTTTATTAGTGTTGTAGTCAGCAGGGTTAGTGTTATGTGACGGAGTTAGAGTGAGATTTTCAAATAAAGATAATGTTTTTATCACAATCATAATGTAGACAGATAAAACTTTTTGAGATCTTGATGTTGAAACAAGACGGACATGAGTTTGAGATTAAGATAAGACAGAAAAGTAGAGATAATGCAGGTGAAATTAAGTGGTAAAACTTTATATTAACTACACACTATTAAACGTTAGATCATTAATAAATATGTAATTACTGATAAATGATTGACTAACGCTTTATAGAAGCTGAACTATCAAACTATAAATAAGCTTATTCTTCAAGACTGAATTTATAACTTAATAGTGTTGTAAACCTGATAGACCTGATAAACGTGATTATAAATGTAGAAGAAATGCTTTGTAAATGATGACTTAAGTTGTTACAAATACTCAACTAATGCTTAATAGAGTGTACTTATTATAAAGTGTTACTAATTAAGCTTTAACAACTGCTGACATCTGTATTTGTGCGTGCACATATCTACAGTTACTGGGTTTTAAACTAATACATTTTTTACCTTAAAAACCCTACAGTTCTTATCACTTTTATTGTAATATAATGCTAAAAAGAGCCAACAAGGTTTGACTGTGTCTACACAATTGAAAAACTTAAATCAGTGTGACATCTTCTTGTATTTTCTGTGTTTTTTAGTTGTTCCTTCCTTCTATCCAAACACTCTTGAACAGGAATACCCTTACAAAATGCATGGAAAAATCTTTGTTTATGTATGTGTTGCCAGGGCCATAGACAAATTATTGTATTTGTACATTTCATCTCAAGGACTGAGGACACAAGGTTCAAAGAGATTTTTTGACGAACATCTTGCTTGGTTAACTATCAGTTTGTATTTTCATTGTCTGAGCCACAAATCAACATAACAAAACAACATAAAAGGCCACGTATGTCAAATATCTCTCTGCTGATACTTTTTTGGGATAAACCAAATGATGCCTGGATAATAATATTTTCTTATTTAACATAAAAGTTCTGTCTCAAAACACATTTGTAGCTATTTTATTCAACACAGAAATGTAAATATATTTGGGACCCTTGTCGAGAAGAGTTATGCGAACCATCTTGAAAGCTGTTGACGGACCATCATCTCAAATGACTTTCTCACCCCTCTTTTTCTCATCTTTCAAATAACTCATGGAGCAGACAGGAACTCGACGACCATTTATCACTGCTACACAGGAAAGACGGCTCTGAAGCGTTCAAATGTCTGTGGAAGAACTGCAAATATGTTCGCCATGCAGGCTTTCAGGGGTCAGGGTCGATGAAACAGTAGCTTGGGTTTCATAGTGTAGTTTCAGGTGTGTCGGGCATCATGGGAAAATGAGTTTCAACAAAGTCTCTGGGAAGTTTTACTACATTTTGACATTTTTCTTGTGTTTCCCCAAGAAGTAGAAAAGTGTTATGTTTCCATCTTTAAAACTACAAACTTGACACACCCCATTCTTTCTTATTTTGACAAAGTCTGTGATTTATTAACCTTTTGACAGGAGCACTTTCCGATGGGAACCTTAACTTTTGGTCCTGACACAAGTGCCAATGTGGTTACAATAGTTTTTCTAGTTCTAGCAAAGTAGAGTCAGCCCTCATTAAGTATGTTTTTGTAAACTCACCCTGACAATATGGCTTTTATGCTAATTTTTTTTGGCAGCAATAATGTAGCTAACGTTCACTGCTGCATCACAAACCTTGATGCTCTTGCATTAGAACATTGTAGAGGGGATGTATTTGTATAAACTAAACTGGCGTCTGCCTGTGTTTCACCATTCTCCACCTTTGCTTAATGAGTGTGTAACTTTCATTCAAACGCAGCTGACAAAAAAGACTGACAATATGACAAGAACTCAAAGCTAAGGCAAAATAAACCTGGATTTATCTTGTACTCACAGAGGAGCTCTAAAAGAAAGCTTTGGGGAATGGGGTCTTGTGTGTTTAAATGTTTTGAATTGTTAAAACCAATTTTTCTACATTTTTTTTTATAGAAAACCACAAACAGTTATTTCACAGGATATTTCTCTGTAATATGCCCGTATCATAAATGCCAACATGATAGTTTTGCCCACTAGAACAGTAAGGTTTTACCTTTTCAGAAAAGAAAGCCTACTAAGATGTGTTTAGGGGATATGGTTGCTCTTAGCACAAGCTCTTCACCAAAATGAAACTGAAAAAAAAAAAAAAAAGGCAGTGTGGGGCCACATAACTGGCCCAGCAGGACACCCGCCTCTCCCCCTCAGCGTCTGAAAGTTATCCTCCCACCTCCTTAAGTTCGTTTTAATCCACCCTGACTTCTCCATAATCCCTTCATTCCTCAGTGTTTATCGCTGTCCCTGTTACATTCCCCTCGTTTTCAAGCTTTTTAAAGTTCCTTCTGACACCTCCGCCTTCGTCCCTGCTGCTACACTTCAACTGTGTGAGTCAAAGCAGTAAGTCGAGATGGAGCAGCGCCAAGACCCGGCTAATATGGTCAAAAATCAAACAGAGATGAGCCAAAGTATGTGACCTTTCTTTACTTTGAACAGTAGCCATTTAGACTTTTAAGGACTACCGATTCAAACAGGGTTCAAAGACAGAAAAAATATTTTTCCAGGACTTCTTTGACAGTTTAGGAAAGCATTTTCTCATTTGTGTTTGAATAATATACCTTTATAATTTCTCAGGTTTATATGTAGTCCTCTCAGCTTTAGTCTGAACTACACAAACTACAGCAGCCTTAGGGGCCAGTTCAAACTAAACGCAAGACTTACAAACACGAGAATGTTGCATAGCTAAAATACAATGACAATTTTGAGGATAATTTAAGATTTAAATCAAAGCCGGAGCCATTGACATGACCAGAAATAAGATTTTTAAAGAATTTCCAGTATGTTAGAACCTTGTCAATGAAGGTCAACATTTTTTTCCACAATTTGAGTTGAGTTCATCAAAGGTTTTTAGAGCCTCGGGAAATTGACTACTTCCAAAATGCTCCAGTTTGAACCAAAGGCCTTCATTTTATTGCATCCTCTACCTTATGTCAGTTTTCATATAACTGAGCCTAATCGTATAATATTATAGAGTAAAGCCATTGTAAACTATATAAGGCCGATGGACTTTTGTTGTGACTGTAATAAAATCTCCAAAATGTCTTTGGATCCCAACCTACAATTTGGAATACATTTTATTAGATTACATTTATAAGAAGCAGGACTTGCCAAGTATTGCACTTGTGTTTAAACATGGGCATCGATAAGCTTGTTTAAGGTCAACTCCCCCTAGAATGATCTTAAATCTTCACAAAATATGCCCCTAATCAATAAAAGTGTCTGAAAGACCTTGTTTTCAAACTTATTTAACTTACTCACGACAAAATTCCACAATAATGAAACACAGTCCATGTTTCTCAGTGATGTTATTGCTAAAGACTAAGGCCCACATGTTGGACATCCCTGTGTTTAACTAACATGAATGTTGGCAACTATTTGACTACTGTAAAATATAAGCCATAATTTAGAGATCTGAAAAAAAAAGCTGAATCTAACGACCTAACATTAACACTGCCACCAATATAATAGACACTTTTAACTGGGAATCAAGCCATTTTTTTACATCTACAGACCCAACTAGTTCATCTAATACTTGTTTAGGAAACATTGTGACTTCACTTTGATTGGCAGCTTCAAAACACCTCCACAACACCCATAAAGCCTAAGACATGCTCTTTTGCCGATGCCTCTCAAGAAAGATTCCCTGGAAAAGGAAGGAAGAAGGACACTTCCTGCGACAGCCCACTGAGCGGATGGTTATCGACATCAATTGAAAGCAAACAAAGAGAGAAAAGCCGCGCTGTTTGGATAAGCCGAATGTCACGCTGCTCTGGGGCTGGAGGAGCTGCGAGGGACTTCCTGCGGACCGAGGTGCTCAGAGGAGCTTGTGCTACAATAACAACAAGTGTGAGGAGCTGTTTGTGGGGAACATGGGGGCGAGTGGGTGGAAGTTTGTTCGTTCTGTGAGTGTGCATGTCCGTGCATGTGCTTTTGGATGTCTATTTGTGACTCGTACAATGCAACGGGACCACACAGTCGTTTATGGTATGTGGGATTTCCAGGTTGAAAATAGGCCGAGCTGTGGGAGCAGGGCAGGAACAAACAGCAGGCAGAGGGGCAAGAGGGCACAAGGAGGGGTTAGAGGCAGAAATACAACAAACAAAGGAAAACATTTTTTAGTTTTTAAGAGTTTGTTCATTTTTTAAATTATACCTAGCCTCAGCTCTCTTGAGGATTCAGGCCTGGATTTGACATTTATTGCTAAAATGTGTGATTAAATGGATCAGATTACAGTCAGTGTTTTTGTTTTTCTATAAAATATCATTAGTGAGAGTCAGAAACGTTGTCAAAGAAGCTTCTTAAACACAAATCCAATGCTTGTTGTCAAAGGGCAAGCTCAAGAGACTCAATACATGACATGCCCCTGCCTAAGCTGTTGGATCTAAAGTTATGGGTACGTTTTTAGGGAATTGGCAAAGAAATATTTGGCTGACAGATCGAAAAATGGCCTCGAGTTCAAAAGACAAACAGTGAACCTGAAGAAAACATTTTGCTATAGCCTTTTTTTTTTTT